>JBCFYV010007429.1:0-61760 GCA_039000515.1 Timema cristinae | reverse complement strand
TCCAGTATTATGCAAAAAGTAACGGTCTCTGATACTAGCCAATTTGTATGGAAATAAATTAATGGCAGCCACCATTATTACACATTCTTTTTTGATAAAATCAATATCATAACTTATTCATGAGTTTGCCCTTTACCTGTAAATCAAATAACCAAACTAATTTTAACTTACCGTCTAAGAATGAGAATTCTTGAAAATGTAATTGACACAAAGAAACAAAGCACAAAACCTACACAAACATTTGTGGAACCCATACGGCTCAATAGTGAACCTTCAACTAACTTAAAACAAGAACATTAATCTTATACCTGAGAGGGTGTTCTAGCTATCGGTAATTTACCGAAACACAAGCTGTCCGATACTCTATGACTCCCCCACATGTAGTAATTAATTATAGAAGCCGTGTTTCTATACACATGAGGATTGATTTCTTCCCGACATTTTGTTAGATTTTATTCCACAACGAAACTCATTTTTATAAAGTTACAAAGAAAAACTGTACCAAGTTTGAATTAAATCAGTTAATGTGTTCAAAAGTCATCACGAGACATATCCACCACAGACAGACAAATGAAAATGGGAGGAGTTTAAAAGAATAACTCATTTCACTGTTCAATAAATCACATGTTTATTTTTTTATCTGCTTTTACACTCTGTCAATACATGCTAGAGTGCCTATACAGAAAGCCTATTATAAGAGAGAGCAAGAAAAAAATTTCCCACCCCAGCTTGTTTTTCCCTCTGTAATCTAAGCAAGCAAGAGGCTCCTCAAATTGGGGGGCCCTGTACAGCCGCATTGTTTGAATACCTATAAGGGTGTCCCTGATGCAGATTATAAGATAGCGCATAGTGTAATTTGTCAAGAGTACAAGAAAAAACCCTTCCTTCATTGTAGACTGAGCCACTATTTAACTTACCTATCATCCTCAAAACAAATTACAGGGTTCAAACCCTGGACTATATAAGCTTAAATTCTAGGCCCAAAAGGGGAGGCCTACAACTCCCTGACCATTGAGTGGAACCTACAGGGCATAGATGTATACCCAATTTTAAACTACTAAACAAAAGTGAAGTCTGAGCTACTAGAGTGACCTACTTACAATATTTTTCATCACATCCTAGTATGTGTGAGGCTAGATGCTAATTACGATTTGTGGTAAAGATGAGAGAGGTGACATTTATAGGATGTGTACCTGCTTTTGCATGGAAGGCGAGTGGAAAACCACTCGGGGAAAATCCTTCTTAGTACATACCAGGCCAAGATTCAAAGCGCGACCTCTCTATCATGGGTTATGAAGACTTTATAAGCTTGACACTTATACCATGTACTTACCAGCACAGAATTCTACTAATTAAATAGATGTAAATACATCATAATAAAATTATAAGCACCGATTTTCTGGAGTACAAATTATTTTAAAACTTAGTTTTAATTATTTTTATAGCTCTCAAATCATGCATACTATCGTTTTTAAATACTCTGTTTTGAACTACCTCACTCTCCAGTTTAAAAAACTAAGCTGTAATAAAAAAGTGTTTTAAGCAGCTCTATAGAAACTCTCCCTTAAAACACCTTTATAAAAATTATCTATGTCCCTTCCTTACACTTATCAAGGAGTTATTTATTGATAGTTATTCCTTAAAAAGAATGTGTGTATTGGAGTTATATCACGAGCTAAACTTGTTATTTAAACAAAACTAATGTGAAACAGTGGATGATCAGAAAACATAGGACCACTTTTTTATATCCCAATCGAGGATTTCCAGGATATTCCTTTAATTCTAAGACCCCCCAAAGGATACCTTAAATCCTCTTGCTGCAGTAAATTTTTGAGAAACCTAAATGAAGTTTAGTCTTGAAAATACAATTTTCCATTTCTAGTTTTACATAAATTTGAGTTCAATCAATAAACAATTTTATTAATATTTAGATTATGTATTTTAGCCTTTAACCAATTTTTTTTTAAAAAACTAGACCCAAAGACATCAGATTTAACATTTGCTGGCAAGTGATGGGTTGTAACTAGATTGGAAAAAAAATTGACTTCATTATAATCGCATAACAAACATGTCTATGAATTCAATTTTTAATAAAATGCTTGACTTCAATTAAAAAACAAAGCAACATAATTTGATTAATCAATTTCTAAAAAATTTTAACTTTTCCATAGAATTATATAATGGTCTTGTTAAATGCCCAAAAATTTTTGAAATTTTCCACATATCATTTGCGAGAGTCATTAGGTGACCCAAATACAATTAACTTTAGATATCTGTGGAAAAAAAAGCCAAAAATTTTCTATTTAGTTGAAAAAACACACGTTTGGGTCCAAAAACTTCCAAAATATATGTGGAATTAAAGGAGAAATGATAATACATATTTGAAAGAATCTGTAGGACCAGCTTTTTTACTAAAATTAATTTCAACAGCTAAATAAAATATGTAAAAGTGAAATAACCATTCTACCTTTCAAACAACCGACACACAAGGTAAAAGAAGAGAACATTTTTTGGAGGAACTAGAAATAAAAGTAGTTATAAATAAATTTAATTAATTTTCTAATAATTTGGCTATGGGTTGGCCTGTGCTATTAACAAAGAATTATAAGATGATTGACTATCTGCTCCAATTTTAGGTCAAAAACCAAAACTGAGTCACTAAATAGTAGCTATTTGAAGTGCATGCTACTCAAACAGAACTAAACTACTAACTTCCGACAATGTGATCTTATGCACGAGTCTGAAGGACATATCTTCGCTAACCAAAAAATCCTCAAACCATGATTTCGATGACATGGCTAACCCTGAGGTTATCGAGCAAAAGATTAAAAAGTGAATGTTGGAACCCGACAAGTTTTAAACCTGTTTTTTTTTGAACAAAAATATGTTTTTTTTTAGGTATTTAACATGCACTTTATGAACCAAGGTTATATCCCGCACCCCGCCTATATCTACAAAAGACCCCAACCCTGCACCCCGGATTATTATTTTAGTCACTGTGAAAGGAGAAACCCCAATTTTATAAATTATAGTAAAAAAATAGCCATGGCAGGAATAAACCCAGGACCCTTAACCAGGAGGCAGACATTTTACCGACTAGCAAGGTGTTTGGACTTTTTTAAAGACATTTTAAAAATGTGGATTTTTTTTTTTTTTTTAAAATACTGCATAAAGGTGTTAAGCAAATGGCCTACAAAATGTTGAATGATGTTCTTTGAGTAGCCCCATTGTGTGGTTTTTAAAGGAAGATTTCTAACTCTTCTTTCAATATTTGAGGGAAAAAGGTTTTTTTTTCTAAATTGTTTTCCACTATCCTTTAAAGCAAATTCTACATTTTGTCTAAGTTCTCCTTCCTTATCCCTCCAAGTTATCAAATTAATAGAGGCAGTGAGCTGCAGTAAAAAAAAAAAAATATAAAAACTAGCTTTTTCAGACTAATCCCATGAAACTTGTGCTGGAAAAGAAAATATCCCCTTTGGTTCCGGATGACCAAAAGAAATTTAGCACCTTATTTACATATTTAACTTTAAGAATTATAAACTTATTTATAAACTTTTCACAACTCGTCAATTTTTTAAAAAAAAAATGCCATTGCAGACGTTAGTTACCCCTTAACAGTATGATTGATTGGTTTGTTTTCTCTGGAGTGTCAGGAGTCATACAAGGTTTAAGATTCTGTTTGACACTTTTTGTTTGATAAACATGATTACTCTGTACACTCTTTAAACTAGGGCGAAGTCCCTTAATATCTCCAGTTTCCCAAAGATCCTAGGGACCTGTTTTATTAGCTGAGCAGTTTATCCAATGGGAAAAATGTGGTGTGGGTTTTTAAGGTGGTGCTTGGTGAGCGGTAGGGTTTGGGTAGGCTCAGGGAGTCACTAGGGGGAGTGAGAGATTAACCAGTTAATCTCTGGAGCATGGGGGGGAGCTCGTAAAAAACCCTGGTGCATGGGGGGGGGCCATTAAGTTACTTCAGTTTGCAGGGTGAGAACGGGAGAGGTGGCTGGCAAGTTACCGGGGGGGGGGGAAAAAAATGGAGGAGGGGGAGCTCGGGTATTTACACGGTGAAAGGGGAAAGGGGGGGAAAACCAATGATTACCCACAATGAACAAGAGGGGGATTTGGTGAAGTAAGACATGTGCTGTTTTGCAATGGTTTATTCTCAAAAAAAAAGGGTGTTGTCCAAAGTGGGTCGTTTTTTCTCTTTAAACCCACTGCGCTGTCCAGGACGTTTTTGGAAGGGGTTTGGCTCTGGCCGAACAGTCATGAAGAAGGTTGTGTGGGGGTTCAGCAACCCTTGGCCCTTAGGTAATGACAACCCTGTGGGCTTGGATGGGGCGGGCAAGAGCGTGGCAAAGAATTGAGTAGTGGCAGAGGTGAGTGAAGGAATAACAACAATTCAAGAAAACCTAATGTCTATATTAATTAAGCCGGAAAGGGAGGGAATAGGAGTCTGAGGATTATTTTGAAATGTAAAGTATGTTTGGCCTCTAAAACATCGATGCTATTATAGTTTGGGATCCCATTGATATTTTTAAACTCCCTTTTTAGAAGACATGTTTTCATTTATGTACTTTCTCTCTCTCTCATTTAGGTATTCCTTATTTATGTATAGCCCCTACTTATAATCTTGTTAAGGCTAATCATAAAACTGTTCATTTTGATTTTTGTACAAACACTCTTAGTTTCTACCTACTCCTTAAATGGGTTTGGCCTATCTAAAGAAATGTTTTCAATACGGCTACATAATGCAGCCACAAAAGAATTGGCCTCTATCAAAATTGGGAGCATGCTGATGGATTTTGATGTTTTAGTGTTTTTTCAGCTTTTATGTATTTGCACGATGATTTATTTGCAGTACACCAGCCATCATTGTTCAACAAATTATGGTTACTTGTTAGAGGATTCCATAAACATCTGTTGTGCCTGGTTATTTTATATCCCACCTTAGAGGATACTGTTCTCACACACCCCCTACCAATCTCTTTACATGGATTATCAAAGAAAACATTTTTGAGAATGATATAAAATGGGACTCATGGAGTATTAGACTCAGTTGCGGTAAAGAATACAAGGTTTACACTGCTTCCTTATGCTTTGAACTATCATCCTTCCTTCATAATGGAGATAGAGATTATAAGGCGGGCTATTTCTTCATACCAAGGCCCATCAACTGATATCTGAGACAAATATAAAGAGATAGAGCTGACGCAGATTGGCTTTATGTGTAATGACAATAATGTTAAAGGAAATTTGAAAAAGTCTACCCATCGATTATTGGCCACCTTTTCTTTTCTCTAAACTAAGCAAAAAGGGCAGATGATCTTGACCATGCTAAAAACCTTTTGATATTCTTCCAAACACAAGTTAAATTTACATTAACTTGGAACAAATATGGACAACACTTACTTTGATGTGCCTCACTGTTCAGTCGGCCTTCTTATCTTTCCTCCGCACTTGCACCGGCCCGCTGCCAACCACCCTCCCTACTGCCTGGACCGGCCACAGTCCATGTTCTCTGAGCCGTCCTATGACGACTCCACCTCAGTACCCAGCGCCAGCGCTTCGCTATTGGCTCACGTGAATGATACTGTCTTTCACGTTTTCCCGCACCAATGGGAAGCCCCTGTTTTCCCATTGGACAAGGTCAGGCAGCAGTGGAGGGTATATAATACGGTGATTTCCGGAGCGTTTTTAGTGGTGACCCCCCTAGCAACCACCGTTAATAAATTGCGTCATTTGGAAAAAGCATTTTCATCGTCCATAGCAGGTCTCTTACCAGGGTGGCTACAGAACTTCTATTATAAAATTCCCCGACTTTTCCAGGTTTTCCAGAAATTTTTGTCCAAATTTCCCTGACTTCTTTTCCCCCACTTCATCTAGATAAATGGAAATTTTTACATTTATTACATCAATCACAAATCCCCAATTTTTTAAAAAAATTCCAAGTTTTTAAAAAAAAACCTTTAATAAGTTTTTTTTTTTAAAAAATGTTTTAGTGATATTTGTGAACATGCAAATTTTGTAAAAAAAAACAGGAAATAGAGAATGTAAAAATAATTTTCCCCCCATTACCTCGATAAATGGGATTATTAATTAATAAAAATAGGCTACCTCAGCTAGGTTAACTTTAAAAAAATTTTGAGGCAAAACCCAATAAACATTTTTAATAAGTTTTTCATTTTTAAATGATTAGATACTATATTGACGCTGTGCAAATATTGTATTAAACAAACAATAAAAAAACAGATAGTCATTACTAGAACTTTGTCACCATTGTTTAAAAAAAACACCAAAAATAAAATCATTTTTTTAAGGTGCACTTCAGTAGTTAAATTTTGTAAAAACAAACTTTGTGAAATTGATCTATTTCTTTTTCGAAGATTCATTTTTCTTGTAAAATATCAGTTTGTTTTTGTGCCCTGAAAGATTTTTTTTTTTTTTAGTTGGAGTTCTTTTTGCAATCGCTGCATTTTTTCCTATCCCCCCTCTTGTTTCTCCCATTCTGCTTGTCCTTCATTTTTTGTTTAAAAATCCTTTATATCTTGAACGGCATTGCGGACAAAAATGTATCAAAGATTGGGTATGTCTATTTTCTATCCCCCCAATTGTTTTAAACTAATCAAAATCGCCTTTGTGCAATGAGAGAAGCTTCATTTAGGTTTTCCACAATACATTCTGATTTATCGAAAAACCTTTTCCCAAAAACGGCATTCCCATGAGAAAAAATGAGAATAATCGAGAAATGTACAAATTCTGGTTGTCTCTTATTTGGGAGGAATACTCACCCAAAATGTGTCTAGCTTCATTTTTTTTGAAAAAGCTTTTTTTTTTCCAAAAAAATTGGGTTGGTACACCACTATCGAACTGGCGATCCAAAAGGGTCAGCTGCAAGCCAGTGACAATTATTTGCTAACACTTTCCAAAGTAGACTTCAGTCGCTCGCTCGTTCGACTTGAGCACAGTACTGTAGGGTCCCAAGAACGATAGGGTTTTGGTTTAGTTTGTATTTAAGAGGGGAACGCTCAAGAAGCTTTGCACATAGCCGTGACAGTTTACAATTTTGTCTAAAGAGCAGTTTTTCCCCTTTTTGTCCCCTTTGTTTTTCTAATGCCTCTCGGGTTCATACCCAAGACCCCACATACTTTGCTTTTAAAAAAGGTTGGTTTCGTTGAAAATGTTAACTCAAGAAAATGCCCTACCCAAATCCAGCTTATCACTTTTTCAAATCTCTTCATTGAGTTTCATAAGAGGAATTAAAGCCTCATACAGAAGGGTGCAAAGGAGTTTGATTGAAATTAAAAGAGGAATGGTTCTCCCAGATTGAAAGGAAAAAAAGCTATTTTAGGTGAAAGTATTTGTCTTTCATGAATTTAGATAATATGAAAGCTACACAATTGGGTGTTTTCTTTGCTGAATGGATTTTTTTTCATTGTGACTACATTGGGAAAATATTTCCGCTCGCTCAGCAACTTCTATATTTTGAACCCCCAAACGCACAGAACTTTTTGGGAAATAGATTTAAATGCCTAGGTACATAATTGCTTTGTGCGGAACCTTTTTTAGTAAATTTACAGAGCCCGAAGAAATTCAACAAGCCCCAATTGGTTGAATTTATTCCCGTTTTAAAAACACAATGGAGATATGGAGGCCACAATTCCGATATTACAATTTTGGATACGGGTCTAAGGTTTTTAGCTTTTGAATGAACTTTTGATTGACTTTAGGTCCATCCATTGACACCTGAACAGCTTGACATTTTTCAATTCTAGAAGGGCATCTGAAAAACCCTTTAACAGGTCAGCAGCTGTCCTGGCAGGAAGGGAGTAAAGTAGTGTGTGAGACTTCATTTTTTTTAAATTGCAAAAGGTACTTTAAGTCCATTTGCCCTTTTGGGCAACCTTGTTTAGAGACTCGTCAAATCCAACACATTTCACTTTTTCTGGACACTTAAGCAATTTTACATGGTCTTCAGAAGTATGGGGCCAAAACCATACAATATTGTGTAACCAATTTTGGCCCTTCCCAAATTGCTTTTTTGTTTGCAATTGTACGTCTGGAAACTTTAAATTTTTAAAAGATTAACACTTTTTTTCAGCTCCCCGCATTTAAAAGTTTTTTCCCTTATAGAATTCAAGCCCAAAATAATTTGATTTTGTCACATCTTTTTCACAAAAAAGTTTCTCAGTTTTCCGGTTTCCTTCACGCAACAGCTGTAGACACGATCTCATCAACCCTAAAAAGCGAAAAAAATTTTTTATACTAACCTGCCTATTTATTATATCAAATATTGGTTGTAGAAGAAGCCGGGTTTTAAATTGGGTTGAAATTTGAAATAACTTAATTGGGTGTATCTAAATGCCCATATTTTTATATCCCAAATTTTATTTAAGTTTTAAATTTAAAATTCAAATTTCCCCTTAGCTTGCAAAAATAATTTGCCCCACCACAGAAAATACAAAAATAAATAAAATTAAGTGGGCCCTACCTATTTTTTGTTGACTCTGAAGATTGGTGGTAATATAATGCGAGTGACATTCCAGCAACTGTTTTTGGGCAAAGTTTAAAATGGTGGTTTTGGAAAAATTTTCCCTTTTAAAAAAGCAGTCTTTGAAAAACTCTGGTTTTTTTTAAATGGGGCGCTTGATGTTTTTTCCCTAGAGGGATTGTCAAGTGTTCCCATGTTGCTTAATATGATTTTGAATTCAAAAAATTCACAGGGGCAGAGTAGTTATTTTTTGTGGCCAAACCCCCCCAAAAATTCGAATTATAACCACTTAAATTAAAAACTGTTTTTTTATATTTCGACTTGTCTTCAGTACACCACGCGCCTAGAAGTTAAAAAAAAGTAAACTTTTAATAAAAGGGTTTTTTTTGAATGTCTCAGTTAAAAACCACGGGGAAAGAAAGAGCGAAAATGGAATTAAGGCAGACGCATGAAAAAGGGAAATTTTATCACTTTAAAAACTGCGTCGTTTCGATTAGAAATTAAGGAAAGGAACATCCTTCGGCAAACGTTTTTTCAGTCCTTAACATTTTAAAAAAATTAGAAAAAATTAAAATTTAAAATTTGTTCATTTTTTACCCCTCTTTTAAATAAAATAATGTTATCTGTTAGGAAATCCAGGAATATATTTTTTAAAATTGGGAATTAAATATAATGTATTTTTCAAACTTGCGCATGGAAGATGTATTAAACGAGTTGTTATTCCCATACTTGCCATGCTAAACAAAGACTCAAATACAGTTTAATTCCCCAGTTCGTATGAGCGACGTCATCAAATTATCAGGTCAAAAACCACCCCCTATTCTCTTTCGCCACACATCGTTCTCCCTGCACCCCTAGTTACCTACTCTTCTTTTTCAGTTCAGACTTCAGTCTTTATTAGAGGGTTTCCTGAAGGCTTGTACAAATAGGTTTTTGTAGGAATATTTGTCCCAATAAGAAAAACAGCATTTTTTTGTACTTTGCAGTCGATAAATTCCCTGAGTTGTCATAATTTTAAGTTAATTTCCCGACTTTTCCCGGTTTTTTCCCTGCTAAAAATTCCCTACATTCCCGGTTTTCCCCGTCTGTAGCCCCCCTGCTTACACCCCTAGGAACAAATTTCATCCTATGCCCTCTTATTAATAGATTCAAATCACCCCCATTTTTCACCCAATCACACTTCCAAGATATTTTACTTTTTGACTTTTTTCAGTCTATATAGCTTTAATGGGGCCTTATCTTTTCCCTTTGTCATTATATCACATCACACTTTGCCATGCAAAATTTCTTTTCACCATCCTCTTTCCATTCATGTACTTTCTCTTCCTTCTCCCACATCCCAAAAAAGTCATCGCAAACTCAGGCTTTTTAAATTTTACATACAAAAAATGTTTTTTTTAAGATTCTTAATTATTGGTTTCTTTTTGTTTCATTTGGGAAAGGGCTTATTAAAAGAAATATGCAAAGCTTGGGCAAAGGATAAAACCCTTCACAAAGGTGGTTTTCCCTCTTTTGGCTATTCTTAACAGAACACGGCAGTATTGGGAAAAAAATTTGTTACTGTATGTATTTGATAAACTTATTAATAAAAAAAAAACTTTTATTTTTTAAGGCTTAAGTAGCTAAAATAAAAATAATTTAGCACCCTGTCTTACTATCATTTTGGTTTTGTTTATACAATAACTAAGTAATGATTTTAGGGATTAGAAACTTACATTTAGGGGACTTTTTCCCAATTTCATGGGAGCCGTGGAAAACCCATTTGGGGAAAAACTCCCTCAGTACATCCCCAAGATTCAAAACCTCGATCCCCCAGTCATCGACAGTCTAGTCTACTATGGAATAGCGACTTAAACCATGCACTTAGAAGCGGAAACAAAAATTTAATTCATAAACAAATTGTGACAGAAAATGTGGTATTGAAAATGTTTAATAAAATATAAATAATATTCGGTAAAAATGTAAGGCTTTGTTTGTTGACTTGTGTCTTATAGAATTTACTTATACATTTATCCAAAAATTAATTTAAAAATCAGTTCCTATAAAGAATATTTTTGTTCTTGTGGCTAGTACATAATCATTAATTTCCAAATTTTTAACAAAACCCTTTGTGTCTATTATTTTATCTGTTTTTTTTTTATAAGTTTCTTTTTTATTTCAATTTTATTTCATATTATTTCATGTTCAGCCTTATTTAAATTAAACATTTACGAGAGACACTATGTCAGGCAGTGACAAAAAGTGTTATTAAAATTTAAAAAACTTGAGTAGTACCCAAACTAATAAAATTGAAATGATTTATATATTTTCGGGGTGTTATAAAATAATCCCTTTTTGTTTTGGGAAATTATTTTTTAAGTTGCACCACTACAATTTGTTTTTTGTTATTAAATTCATAAAAATGTTTGAAAAAACTCTGCTATATTATGTATTTAAAAAAATACTTTTTAAATCACAATGTGAGATAGAAACATAAGAAAAATAAAAGTTTAAAAAAACCTAACAAAAAAAAATTTTTTTCTTTACACATACTGCCTCATTTTTTTAAAAAATGTTAGATACTAATTTATAACCCCTTCCAACTTTAATGAAATATAAAAAATTTTCTTACAAAAAACCAGAAAAGAATTTCAAGCCAAATTACTTCTGACTAGGTTCAATGGCAGTGGTACTAAATAAAAAAAATTTTTTCGATGAAAAAAGGGTTTTTTTTAAATATTGTTTCATAAGCACAAGTAAGGGAAAAAAAATTAAGGTACAATGTTAAAAAAAACTATCAGAATTGGGGTGCTACATGGGCAGGTAGAAATACCTCGTCCCCTTTTTGGGGAGTAAAAAAAATATTCCCCTCTTCTCTTACCTATCTTTCTTTCGAGGGTTTCGTAAAATTTTTTGAAAAGGAGGACGAAAAAATGTCACTCAAGGGGCCGGGATGATTCTTCACCGTAAAAGCACAGTTTTTTTCACTCTTTTGGTTTATTTTTTACAACGACCCGGGCTTGATGCACAACCAATCTTCTTCAAATTTAGAAGTGCGAGTTTTTAAAAAGAAAAAAGATATTACTATTTAAAGTTGTTGTATGCGCTCTTGATATTAATTTTTTAATTTCAATACAAAAAAATAATTAGGTACTTACATTAGACATAGTTTAAATTAGGTACTTATAACTTTTTTTTTTAAAATTTTGTTTTAAAATATTGAAATCTTTAGTTTTTTTTCCCACAACCTTTTAACTACCTGTTTGGTTATTTGCATGTGCACCAAAAAATACGTAATTTGTTATAAAAAGAAAATTTTAATTTTAAAGGGGAATTTTCCCCGCTTTAAACAAGGCGGGGTGGAAATGACCATTGAGAGAAAAATCCCTCTCGATACACAGCCGGAAATTTTTTAACCCTAACTTCCAGTTATTGGCAACCAATTTTATTGTTAAAATGACCCCTTAATTTTTTCCCCCCTTTTTTGGGAAAACCCCAACCCGGACAGTCTTAAAACTCTTTTAATATTTGTTTAAAAACTTTTAAAAAAAACCCAGAATAGAAAATAGTAGCCTCCCCAGTGGGGCGTGAAAAAAAATAATTTCTCTCTAGTTAATTTACAGGTGATGGTGGTTGGGGCTAAAAATTTCCCAGTCGTGTGCTCAAAATTGTTTGCCTTCAATTATTTCCACTTTCCTTTACACAAAGAAGGTATATGACCTTTGATTAAAAATTTTCCATTTTTTCCCCTTTTGGGTGTAATTATTGTATTATTAGGGAATTTCTCATTATTAAAGGGGCAAAAAAAAGCAGCACCTAAATGTTAGCGTTGCATAAAAATTCCCTTTTTTTTCCCCCTTTTTAAAAGGTTAAGGGGGTGGTGAAATTTGTATTGTATAAAACGTTTAGCTATTGGTGGTACAATTTTTTTAATTTCTGGGTTTTTTAGTTAAAATATTATATGACAACTTTAAAACCTGTCATTAAATAAAAAAATTAGAAAAAGATGGTGTAGGTAAGCGTGCATTTCAACTTATTTTATACCCTAAAATTTTCACGAAATTTGGTTTGTTTTTTGATTTATTTAATTTTACTTTTAGCTTAGTTTGTATTTTTCCCCAAATATTCCTAAACAACAAAAAATTCAATAGTATCAATACGCTTTTGGATATAGTTTTTACTTAAGATATAAAATATTAGATTGATCTTGCTGTTGATTAAACTAGTTTTCATATTAATTTACAATCAAGTAAAATCTGTTAGTTTAAATTTCGGGAGAGATAAAAAGGGAAGTAATGTTCAATATTTTTTACAACCTAAAAAATTTAAAGAAAATAAAAAATCTAGAATTAAAATTAGGCAAGGAATATCCACTTTTCTACCCCAGATAAAGGCAACAATGTCCAATATATGTACAAATGATAAAGGAAACAATGTCCACTATAGTGTACAACTGTAAAAGCTAACAATGACTTATAGTGTAAAACTGATGAAAGCTAACAATGCCCACAAACTGTAAATGTTTAAAGGTAAATGTCTATATACGTTTTCAACTGATGAAACTAACAAGGGACCATTAGGGAAAAAGATGAAGGTAAAAATGTAAAATATCGTGTAAAAATGTGAAATTAAAAAGTCCACTATAAGTGTAAAACTGTTAAAGTTAAAAATTTCCCACATAATGTAAAAAGATAAAAATTAACAATGTCCCTATAAGTGTACAACTGATGAAAGCTAACAATGTCCATATAGTGTAAACTTTTTAAATTAACAATGTCCACTAAAGTGTACAATGATGAAATTTAAAACAATGTCCCACTAAATGTACAACTGATGAAAGTAAAATTTCACTATCGTGAAACGGGAAAAAGTTAACAAGTCCAACATAAGTGTAAACGATGAAAGTTTAAAAAGTCCACTATAAGTGAAACGGAAATTTTAACAAGTCCATATAAGTGTACAATGATGAAAGCTAAAAAATGTCCAATATACGTGACAATATGAAATTTAAACAATTCCACTAAAAGGTAAAAATGATGAAATTTAACAATGTCCACTATAGTGTCAATGAGAAAGCAAACAAGTCCCTAAGTGTCAACTGAAAAAGGGTACAATGCCCACTATAAGTGTACAACTGATGAAAGTTATCAATGTAATGTTAAACTTATTGATTTCACTTTCTGTTGGTTCAAGGCATAATATCAACCTTTTTTTTTTGCTTACTCCCTTTTCTGAATTTTTGATGCGTACAGCCCCTAACCCTAAGTTATATGTAATATGCACACTGAAATAAATTAAAAAAAAACCCTTGCAGAAATATTTCTTTCCCCATTAGTCAATATTACCCCCTTTAAAATAAACTGATAAAAAAAAAATTCATTTTTTTACATGGCATAATTTTAAAAAAATTTTATGAAAAAAAACCTCTTAAAACATAACTAATGTTAAGTGGTTACAAACAAAAGGAATAAATCGTATTGTCAAAATTAAGAAAAAAATCAGTATTTTTTTTAAAGGGGCCCCTTTTTTTAAAATATTTTTTTGCCTGTGTTTTTAGCGTGAATTTTTTCCTAAATATCAAAAAACCCCATACGCTCCCGTACAACTTCCTTCAATTATTTACCATCCAAAAAAATCGTATTGGGGTATGAAAAACTACCTTTTCCCAAAAAGTTGGGAAAAAAATTTGTTCATATACGTAGCCCAAAATTACAAAAATAAAGGAAAATCTTATTCATTAAGTATACCAAAAAAGTTAGGGAAAAATTTTCACTACAAAATACAAAACGCTTAAAAAAATAATGAAAAAAAAAAAAAAGTTTTATCCTAATAAAATAAATTTTTCATGATAAATTTATTATTCAAACAAAAAGAAAAATTTGTTCACTACACATACACAAATTTTAGAAAATTATTACAATACAATATCCCACAAAAAAAAAATAAAATTATGTCACCCCCAAAAAAAGTACAACAAAGTTTAGTAAAATTTTATGAAAAACACTTCACAATTATCACTAAAAAAATTAAAATCATCCCCATTATACATATCTTAAATAAAAAAAAAATAAATCTTTTCATTATATACAGTGGGGACCTACGGTTGTCAGATTTTGCAAGTCCCCGGGGGCCCCTTTTTAAAGGGGGGGCACGTCACTAAATACGTTTATTTACTCAATTTTGTAATTTATCTTACTTTTTTATTCCAAATATTTTATATTTTAAATATTTTTAGTTGTTATAAAAAAACTACTAAATAAAACGTTAAATATTTTTTTTGTACAATTGAAATTACCCATGAAAAATTTATACTGAAAATAGCCTAATAAGACCATACTACTCATGTCAGAATTTGGGCCCTTTGGGAAAATAAAGCGAACCTAGGGCGAAAAGGGCCTAAGGGCGTTTTCCCCCCCCCCAACTTTTTTTAAAAATGAAAAAATAATTTTTTTAAACTAAACGTTTCAATTATTTATCAATTAATAAAAAATTTTATCAAAAATTTGAAAAATTTTTAAAAAAATTAAAAAACAACACAATAATTTTTTTTTGACGTTTGAGGGGCTTTGTTTTTTTTTAATTTTTAAAAAAAAATTTTAACAGAAAAAAAAAAAAAGGACAAAAAGGGAGCAAAAAGGATTTCAGTCACAGTTTTATGACAACCCTGCTGTGGGGTTGACAAAAGAGTAGTGTTCAACAAGAAAAATGAGACAAACCCCTGGTTTTGTTAGGAATTGCGCAATCACTACTCAAAGAAAGGTATGAAAATGCTGCACCTGTGGTTGTGAAGGGGGGAGCCCAAAAAAAGATGGAGTGCAAGGTAAAAGCAATGAAGGGGTTAACAAGTACCTTGAGAAATACTTAGAGCTATCCGGGGACATTCAGACGATGGAAATGAAACCAGTGAAAAAAGTGATTTTTTTTTGACTTTTTTTTGATGAAAAGGGATGTGTTACGCTGACATATTAAAAATTTTCGAACCGAAGTGGAACATTTAGGAAAATTTTATAGCTGTGTTGTTGAGGACAAAACTATATGAAAATTTTTAGATTGTCACATTTTTTTTTTAAGTGGGGCAACTAAAATATAAAGATTGAAGAACTTCCAAAATGATTGTCAGTTGTGAGAGAGCATTTTCCACAATCTTACAGTGCTTTAATACTGCTAACCATCGTAGCTGGGTGAGATCTAAAAACTAATACCTTCGTTTTTGAAAGTCTTATGGTCAAAGCTGTTTTTGTGATTTGCTCGTTGAGTGTAAAGAGAAAAACAAAAAACAACAATTTTAAGATACATAGATCTTTTGCGTCAGAAAAAAAGGGAAGGTGCATTATATTTTCTTATGTTACCATAATGTGTTAAATATAAAATTAATGAGTTTTCTTATTTTTGAGAGTATTGTGGAAAGTTGTTTAAAAAAACAGGTTCGGTGTTTGGACAGAGGCCAATTCCAGTTTTGCCATAGGGGGCTATTTTATGTAATCCACCATTGCGTACATCAAAAAATTTAAGGCCCTCCATGTTCTTTAATTTATTAAGAAATAAAGGGGGAAATTATGGTCAGTAATGTTAAAAATAATAAAAAAACAAAGAAGGAAATAGTCAAATTTTTATCTATCTAATTTCTTATCTAAACTCCACCAAGGAGTAAAACAAAATTTCATCCTTTCACAACCCCAATTTAAATTATTTTTTTTTTGATGGCGGGGCCCTTTTAAATTTTGGGTTTTTTCTCAAAAAGGAGTCCCTTTTTGGGCAACCCTCGATCATTTTGGGAAATAAAGTTCTTGGAAGAAAAACTATCCATTTAAAATCAATTAATTGAGGCTCCTTTTCATTTTCCCAGAAGATGTCACCCTCTAATTTTCGTGAAGGAAATTCCTTTTTTTGCCCAACAAAAAAGTAACACCACCATCTTTCATTAGTGTATTTGCCCTTGCACTTGGTAATAGTAATATCTTTTTTTTTTTAAAAGGTTCTTTCCCTGAAATGTGCAAACTTGATTTTTTTGCATTTTATGGTTTCTTTTGGTGTAAAAATCTTTCGCCGATGCAGGGCACTTAATTTCGCGATGCATCATCCCCTATAAATCCATCGGGGATGCTGCAATAAATATATTTTTTCTGTCGACCCCAAACCCCCACCCTTTCAACTTTTTCCAAGCACTTTTTCCAAAGCTTCTATTGCCATGGTTCATGTTCAACCCCATATCGACCCAAAATTTTCCAAAGAATTTTCCCATGAAACATAGCTTTACTTGTTTTTTCCTTTGATGTGGCGTCTCATTTTGCAAATTTTACCAAACCATAAAGTGTCACTCGCTTCCTTCGCAGTTTTCCCCCTTCTTCACTCTGCTTTTTTTCAAACCGTTTTAAAAAGGCTTTCCTTGCCTTCTGTCATACCAAACACAAAAAAATGTTCTTTTTTCAGATTTAGTCTTTTTCTTGGGTCAGTTTTTAGCCGGATGCCCCAAAAACCCCAATGCCCTCTGGCCCTAAAGATTTTTTTGTGGTTTTTGAGGGAGGGACTGAAATTTCCGCTTGGTCTTGCATTTAGACGTTTAACTTTTGTGTGACAAACCTTTTATTGTTTACACCAATGAAAATAGCCATCTTTTGGCAGGGTCTGTGTATGTAGGATTTTTGGGGAATTTTTCTGCTGTACAGCGAACTTGAAAAGAGCCCCTCAAAGCAAATTAATGGCTTTCCGCGATGTTTTTGGCAACTACACATTAAATGACTCTGCAATTTATTAAAACGTTAAAGTTGGGCTCTGAGATGGAATCCCAAAGGAAATTACGACACTAATATATCTTCCCAAAACCATATTTTATAAAACTGGGGCAAAAATTTTGTTTCCCCTTTCTTTTGGCCCCTGACAAAAAATACCCTCGCCCCCACCCCGAGAATGATCCCCAAAAAACATGACTTGCCCATTCTTATGTCTTCCTTTTTTTGTTTGACATTTTCATGATGGGGGAAAGGTTGTACTTGACATATTTTATTGCCTCATTACCATATGCATTCTTAAAATCTTTGTTGTTTGGATGACCTAATAATTCCCCGGGAAATTGTACCTAGTTAGCTTTTCCTTTTTCCCTTTTTCCCTTTTTACTCTTTCAATAGTTGCGAAAAATATATTTCAATTCAATCTTTTTTATCTCGAAATCGGGACAACGGTTGGCTAGCCAAACGTTTCTGCACTGCTGTCAATCTCCAAAAAAAAAAAATTAAACCACTTTTTTTTTCAAATCTATGGTAAGGGAAATTATTTATTAATATTAATTTTTTTGGGGTTTCCCCGATAAAATAACTGGTTTAAAAATTTTTTTTTAAAAAACTTTTTGATGTTACGATATTAACAATTTTTTTAAGGCCTATGAAAATTACCTAAAAGTTCGGCATACACGATTCCATACATTGTCACTTTGCTTGAACCCTTTAAACTATGTCACTTCCTTGCAGTGGAGTTGTGTCCAATTTTATAGCATATGTGCTTTTAGTGGGTTTTTTTTGAAAAAGATGTTTTTCCAAAAGAGAAAATAGGAGTTGCAAACCCCCCCATGATATCCCCTTTTTTTTTTGTTTTAAAGCCAACTTGCTTGTAGTACCTTTAAAAAATTTAGCGGGGTAATTACTACGGACCATTAAATCTTTAAAAAAAAAGCAAAGAAAAAATTGATTTTAAAGTTTATTTAGTAATTCTATTTTATATAAATAATATTCTAGCTAAACACAAAGTCTACGTCTCAATACTATGTTTATAAATAACTTACCACTCCTGAAGAGCTTTGTATTTGCTTTTATAAGATCTTTTGCCCCATGCCATCGCAACAACATTTATCTTGGTCGACCCCCTTTGTCCACTTTTCCGGCTTTGAAGCAATGCTGTTCCCACGCGCGGCACCATCATTTTACAGAAGCAATGTTTCCTGGTTTTCACCACTTCTTTGTATTTTTTGGTACATGGGGTTTGCCCTTACAAGACTATCTATACTGCAGACAACTCTTCCATCTGAGAAAAACCCTTTGGGCCCTTGTTAATAAGCAGCCACCTTTGCGGTATTAACATTAAGGGTGATTGGGGTTTTCATACGGATTGTTTCGAGAACCCCACACTCTTGCATGCAAGTGTAATGTGCTGCGAAGCCATTCCTTTTTCGCCTGTAATATTATATTTAAAATGTGCAGTGAACCCTTTATGCTTTAGGCTTGAATACTTTAAAGAGTATGAAAAGTCGCTTTTCTGGTCCTTCTTGATAAGAGTGTTTTTAAAAAATTTTGTGCCCCGGGAAAAGAAAAAAACAAAACAAAATGTCACTGTAGTTGATTATTTAATGAAAGGAATGGAACGGATCAGAACCAAAAAAGTTAACTGTAGCTTTGCCAAAAATTGAACCCCGGACCTTTGGCTTAGCATCACGGAATCAACCCCTGTACAGTATAATTTTTAACTAATTTAAAACCGGGTTTAAATTTAAATTGATAATTTCCCCCTCCCATGTTTGTGCTAATTTAATTTTGCCTTGATATTTTTTTAGCATTTATTTTATTAAATTATAATTCTAGTATTGTATTTCAGTTTAATTGTTTTTTTTGGTGACACCCCTTTTAAAATATGTATCTTTAAAATCAGGGTAGCTTGTAAAAAATTTTAAATTCAAAATTTGAAATTAATTTATTGTTCCTAAATAAGTTAACACTAAAATGTGAAATGTAATATTTACCGTTGTGTAGAAATGGTGTTGTGGCAACTTTTTCCGGGAAAAATCCATTTAACTTCTGTTTCTGAATTAACAGTAGTCTAATGTAGGTTTATCTAGAGATGTGGGGTTGGCGACTCTAATTTTGGAGGGAGAAATACTTTCATAGGTTCCCCCTCAGTTTAGCTACAGGAGGGAAAATCTTTAAATGTCGAGGGGGGCTTATTTAAATTATCGTTTGTAGTATTCCTGAAAAAAAAAAAATTATTGATTAAAAATAATAATTTGTAATAAAATAAATCTTTGACAAAGTTTTTTTTGAATGTATGTCTTGTGATTTTTAATTTTTTCATTAAAAAACATACACCTTTTTACACATTATGTTTAAAGTTAAATGCTATTTTGTTTTTCTTACTAAATTATTTTGATTAATAAATTTTAAAATAATATATTTTTTATTATTATTTAGCACTGCGTTTTACTCCGTTAGGTTATCACTTTTGACTAATTACGATAATGGTTTGGGAATGGGAAGGTTAAATTTTAGAGGGGTAAACCCCGTATTTGCGGGGGGGAGAGTGGAAAACCATTTAGGGAAAAACTACCCCAGTTCACCCAACCGGATTCGAACCTCGATCTCCCCGCCTCAGCATCGGCTTAACAGACTAGCGCGTTAGCCACTACGCCCCGAGGGGTCATACATAATATAAAGAAAATATTTCAGGAAGACTTTTAACAACTTTTATTACTTTCATTTTTTTTTTTAATTCTTTTCTCGCACAATGTAATATCATAATTTTTAAAAAAACCCCTTTATTTTTCCCCTACAGCAAATCAATTTAAATTTTGAAAAATTTGGGGGATTGAGGAATAAATTGGCAATTTTTTATCTCGCAATAAGCACACACAATAGAATTTCCCCTGATGATAAATAAACTCTTTAAAAAAAAAAAATTTAAATAAATTTGGGGAAAAATGGCTTGAAAAAAACCCTTTTGTTTGAGATCTAACGACGACCTCAAAAAGGGTTTTTGTTATGGAAATTTTTCGTGTAAAATAATGATTTCTATCGTTAAACTCCTCCGATTTTAAAAGCAAGATTAATTAGGTTTTAAATTATTTTCTTCCCAATACTCGCTGTAGTTATATTTATAGTTATTATTTAACCCCCCATCCTACAATTTTTTGTGCTTTGCTAAAAATTACTTTCCTCATTCTTGCCCAAGAAGTTAGTTTAAAAAGAATAGCCTGGAATGGTGAAATAAAAAAAATATATATCTCACCCCAACCGGGTATAGTTACTTCAAATAAAGACTACCCCAAAATAATGACACGTCTTTCAGCGCGATTTTTTTTTTGGTACCGCCAAAAAATCAAAATATGGGGGCTTGAATTTCTTTTCCTATTTGGAGTCCTTTTACTCATGTTTGACTTAAGTTTTCATATAAATGTGAATTCCACTCTTACCCAAAAGTGTTGTCTTAAATAGAAAGATAAAATTTTTGCTTCGACTTAAAATTGTTTAAATTTTCCCTTTTTCTGCAGGGGCTTCACCATGAACCATAAAAAAGGGTTTTTGTAAGGCGGGGAGGTTTTCCAGTATGCCAGATTATGTTGATACCTCGTACCATTTCAAAAAAATAAAAATATAGTTATAAATAAGATATCATAGCTGTTTCAGACTTTAACCCTTCTTTAATAAATGGGGCATCCTATTAACTGTACTTAGGGGGGGGATCAAAGGGATGCCAGGAAAACTAGGTTTTTTTTGCAATTTTGTATCAAACCATTTTTTTCAGAAAATTAAAATAAAAATATTCTCCAGTAAAAAATAGAGTTTAATTTTTTTAAAGGTGATATCAAAGTTTTAAAATTTCTGCAGATTGCCTAGAATTTTGTGAAAATTTTTTCCCCTTTTTAAAAGTTTTCTTTAAAATGGTTATGCTCAAAAAGCAGATATTCAAGAACAGCGTTGATTTCCTGTTAAAAAAATTTTAAACATTGTCTTAGAAGCATTTGATTTAAAAAAAGTTTGTTGTGAAAATGCAAAAAAAAAAAACTTTTTTTTTTTTCTCGCGTCCTCTTCCAGCCCCCCTTAAACTTGTTCCTAAAAAAATTTAAAAACAAAAGGTGAATTATAAATCTAATATTTACGTTGTGAATACAATTAGTCTTCGACTTATGCCGGAGGATATGGCCTCAAATTTCTTTTAAGGTGTGTGCTAGGCCTACAATTATTGAATGTTGAATATTTTAATTTGTACGCTGCAGTGGGGATACCGAATAGTATCGATAAGATTGGTTAGGTGTGCCCGAAAGTGGAGGGGGATTATATCAGATGAATTTCAAAAAATCAAAATGTAACAACTATTGGTAGGCTTTATAAAATAATTTTTTTTTTTGTAAGGGATGTTGTGGTCCTTTGTCTTAGGAACTTTTAAATTTTGGTTTATATTGTAAGCTTTTTAGCACTTTAAAATATTTTTTTATAAAGTTTCTTACTAAGATTTTAAAGCAATAAAATTATTGAAAGTCGAAGAAAACCTGATTATTTTTTATTATTATTTATTAAATTATTAGCCCCCGCGTCTTAAAACCGTTCGGGAATACGCACTTACACTAATGTGTAATGGTTAGGGTGATGCGAGATGAAATGGGGCCTACGTTTAACGGGGAAATCCAAACCCACGGGGAGGCCTGGCATTCCCCACATTCACAAGATTTGTCAGAAGTAAAGGGAAGGGGTTTTGGTAATCAAATAAATCTGTCCCGGGGCCCAAGGATTGAACCCCGGCCCTCCAGCACAGAAGCCCAGCCCCTTACCCTAACCCCCAAGGTCCCACTGTTTATAGCCCACACCTTAAATTATTTAGAAACTCACCTTTCTTCAGAAGAAGGAGACAAAAATTCCAATCCATAGTTTCTATCTTTCTTGAATATTGGGTTTTTGCTCGCTCTTTGAACTGTTCCCACCTTTTTTAGTTTTTTAAATCATGCCTTTTACAAAGGTTTACTCTGTAGTAAATAAAAATCACGTTTTAAGAAATTTGTTTTTTTATATATAAAATAAAATCAAAAGCCATAAACGGTATTTTGAACTTTTCTGACAGTAAAAAAAATAAAGCCGAATTTACTATCCCGCCATGATGTTTTGTGTTTTGGGTCTTTGACATTCACCAAAATCACAAAAATTTTATAAATGCTTTTTTTAAAATAGTTATTTTCCTAAAACCAGTAAGTTTTTCTGAAAATTAAATAAAAATTGTGGGTTATAATATTGGTTAAATAAGAAACCGTATCTTTGCTTTATTTTGCAAAATTAGTTTTTCAGCGTGACTCAAAAATCTGGGCTAAAATGAAATTGTCTGAATATTTTATTGCTAAAATATTATTTGATGGCAAAAAATACAGGATTTAAATTTTTGTAAAAATGTTCGTATTAATTATTGTCAATAAAATTTGTTTTTTTTTTTTAAAACTAACCTTTAAACCAAAAAATTAAAA
Organism: Timema cristinae; assembly: GCA_039000515.1. Taxonomy (NCBI): domain Eukaryota; kingdom Metazoa; phylum Arthropoda; class Insecta; order Phasmatodea; family Timematidae; genus Timema; species Timema cristinae. The sequence goes on along the minus strand of JBCFYV010007429.1, from coordinate 39,087 downwards.
AAAATTTTCAGTCCCTATTTTTTTATTATGAAGTCATGGGAACAATATTATTTTTTAAATTAAATTTTGTTTTTTAAATAACACATTTTTTGGTTTAAAAAACCCTTTGTTATTTTGAGGGGGGGGGGGACGGACGGACGGAGGAAAATTTTAAAAAAAAAATTAAAAACAACGTAAAAAAAATAATTTACTGGGGGTGGGAGAGAAAGTATTTGATCAAAAAAGTGCTTCACTTAGGTGTAGATAGATTATAAAACCAAATGAATTTCACATTTAAAAAACTACGTTAATGCACCTTGGTAAGATTCGTGAAGCTGATTCAGGGGGTGCAAAAAAAAAATTTATTTCTAGATGGATAAGCCTTTTATTGAATGGAATTTGGGGTATTTTTCTGAATGGATGTACAGATCACATTGTTCCCAAGTTGGGTTGTGTTTTTTTAAAAAGTGTTGAAATACATAATATAAATGGCCAGTACATTTTTGACCAATTCATATTGCATATAAACTTAAAAAATAGTCCCCGAACCCCAAATCCTAGTTTTTTCCCCCTTATTCCTTTTCTTTTCTTGCGATGGGGTGAGGTTAATCTTTTTTTTTTTCCCTCTTCTATGGTCCACAGTTGTTTTTTTTCTCCATATGACGTATTTTTTTTAGCTTCCCTTAATAAAATGTGGTAATGTAGTATTTTTCAACTAAGGTCCCACGTCTGCAAGATTCTAAGAAGGTTGGCGGTGGAAAAACGAACGGCAAGAGGAAGCGAGAAAAGGTTTAGCTGCCTCTGCATTTTTTCATTTCCCTCCCATCCTACGTTCGTAGCAAAGCTTGATGGTCCTTTGTAGTGATGGGTTTTGCGTACGGGGAAAATGCTACCGTTGCTCCCTCAGTTTAATAATGATACAATAAATTTTTTGTTGTGCCCCCCAAATAAATTATATAATTCGATTCAAAAAATTCTATTCATTTCCTAGAGTATTGCCCTCTTTTTCCCGGATTTAGGTTTTTTTAACGTCAACTAAAATTCCCTTTTTATGACTTCTCAAAGGGGCCCAAAATTTCAATTTTAAACTATGTTGACATCTTTTTTATTATAGTAAATAAAATTTAAGTTTTGTATTCATCCAGTGAAGCCAAACCTCGATACTCTAATGTTTAATCAAAATCGTGAAAGAGCTGACCACTTGATGACACTGTTTTGGCTCCCATGCAAGCCCCTTAAGGGTATAATGATCTTTCTCTTTCCCTATAACTGTGAATGGAAATATACATCATTGCAGAAAAATAATAGGGAAAAAAGAGCTTCCCCAAAAACCCCCCAAAAAGAAATTAAAAAATTAAATGAAAATTTTTGATAATTTATTTTGTATCAAAAAATTTATTTAGGGAGATAAATAAAAGGGGATTATCCGCTTAGTAAAAATACCCTCAAATTAATTTTTGGAAAATGAGATGCATTTGTAGGTTGGCTATTTTGGAATTCAGAGAAAGTTTTTTTTTTAAGTATTGGTTGGTTAAATTTTTTGTTTTGGGGATTTTTTGTAACTCGGTATCATAAAGGAGAGTTTATAAACAAATTGGGCCCCCAAAGATGCTAAACGCCCTAATATGATATAGTTTTGAGTATGTCTGTCCCATGAATTGTTCAAACATTTTTTAAACTTTCCATAAACTAAAATTTGGGTCTATGTCTATAAAAAGGTTCTCATGAAAGTCCAAAAACAATCAAATGAATTGGTTGTTTCAAAATATTAGATAAAAAAAAACCCAAACACTTTGTAAAAAAATTTTTCCCTTTCTTGAAATCCAAAAACCTTAAAAATCATTTTTCCCCTTTTTTTAAATTATTGTTTCTCTGTAATTTTATTTGTTTAAAATCCTTGAAACCCAAATTTGTTTTTAAGTGCCTATTCGGGGGCCAGCCCATAAAGTACACCGGAATCAATCAAAGAACGCTTAGTTTTCACTTAAAACATTTTGCTTTGCATGTTCAAGGATGGTTCAAAAAATAATTATTTTTTAAACAAAAAAAGCAAACCAAAAATATTGTGTTGGAAATTTTTAACTTAGCCTTAAATATGGAACTTACTTTTTAACAGATTTAGTTATCTTTGTTTCTCTGTGTGAAAAACGGGAACACCAGCTAATCTATAAGATGATAAATTTTTTTCTAAGAGAAAAATTATTGAAAATATTAAAATTTAAACTTAAAGTAATCTATAATGTAATCTTTTTTTGTGCCAAAAAAACTTTTTAATCCTTTCATAATTTATGATACGCTGAAACTCTAGTTTTTGTTACAATAAACATAAGTTCTGTGGATGGATGTACCCTTTTAGACTGTTTTTAAATTTTTTAAAAATAAAAATAAAATGTGCATGTTTTTCAAAATAGAAAGAGGTATATGTAAAAAAGGAAAAAATTAAAAATTAAAGAAATATGTTTGTGAATTCAAATAAATAATTAGGCCTTTGACTTTTAAAAATAGTATTTTTTTTTGTAAAAATAAAGGAGGAAAGGAAAAACTTAATGCCTACAATAATATTATGATAGGGCTAATTTTTTAAAAACAATATTATTAATTTAGTTTTTTTTAGAATTATGATAGTACTCAAGTTAAAAAAAAATTTAGTAAAAAATATTGTTCACATAAATAGAAAATGATTTACTATTTTATGGTTTTCAAAAAAAAACATACTTTAAAAAATTGATTAAATTACAAAATAATAAATACCCAACAATAATGCAAATCGGGGATCAACACATCAGAGAACTCAACCAAACAAATTTATCCTAAATCCAAATAATATACATATAAAAAGGGGGAGCCACTGATTGGGGAAAGAATCATGCATCCTTTATAAAATCTCAACCAGGGACTACTAATACAGAGAAAAAACAATTTTTTTTTCCCTTATAACCTCTTTTTTATCTCTCTTTAATACTAGGTTTTAAAAAAGAGCTTTAAAAAGGGTTTGAACATTGGATTTGTTTTTAATTCTGAAATTGTTTTTAGCTATGCTTTAAAAATTTAGGGTAGTCAAATTTTTTTTCCTGAAAGAAAAAAACTGTACTTCTTTAATTTAAAGTTTTGAAAGTAAAAAATCCTAAAACTATTTTTTAAATAAAAGAGAAGATAAGTAAACGAATTATTGAAAAAAAAAAAAAGGAAATTTTTAGAATTTAAGAAAAATGTAATTTAGAGAAAATTTAAGATTTTGTAAAAAATTTGGGGTAAATTTTTTTAATTAAAATTTTTTATTGAGGCCCCTTTTGGTTAAAAAAATAAAAATTGAAAAAGAAATCAAAAAAAGGAAGAAATCAAAAAATTTTCACTAAAAATTTTTTTTAATTTCTGGGGGTGTTTGGGGGGGGGGGGGTTTTTGGGGGGGGGGGGGGGTTGGGGGGGGGGGGGGGGGGGGGGGGGGGGTTTTTGGGGGGGGGGGAAATTAGGAAATTTTTTTAAATTTTTGGTTTTAACTTTATACTTTTTTTAGGGGGTTTGTATGGATTTCCTTAAACATGAAAATTTTTCATTTTTAATGATGTTTTTTAAGAAATAGTGAACGTCAATTCGGTGTTTATTAATTATTGTTTTTAAGTTTCTCTTTGTTTTTTTCAACTTTCTTGTAAAAATTTGATGTTTGAGTATTAAAAAAATCGAATTTATTATTTCAATGGTCCCTTGTGTATTTGTATGTTGTATGTAGATTGAACAATTTGGTAATAAAAAATTTACAAATGAGAACGTTACAAATTAATATGTTTTTTTAAAGCTTTCCTAAAAATATTCTTTAAGGTTTAATTTTCCCCCATTACTTTTTAATCCACCCTTGAGTTGGGCATTAATTTTAATACAAAAGATAGAGAAAGTTTTATTAAAATGCAAGCAGCTTTAGGATACACAGATTTTTTAACTTTGTTGGGGAGTAATAAAAATCTGTTGCAAAAATGCATAATTTTATAAAGATTAGTGTGGAATTGATTTAAAGGGGAACGCGAAAAGACAAAGATACGATCACACAGGAACACGTTGGGATTAATTTTGAATTTACCGATTTTTAATATTAATGAGTTTAAAGATTTAGAAAAAATTTTTAACTAGCAATAAGATCTTAGATTGAAATGGGGAAAAGAATACAGTCAGGAAATGATGCATTCTCGGTCATTAAGTTTTTTTCAACTTGTCGCTTTCAAAGAATGTAAAACTCCAAATACAAAAAAAAACATAATTTTACCTGTTCTCTAGGGGTGTGAAAAGAAGTCTTTACCTTACTTTACAAAAAAAAAATTAGGGGTCTGATAATAAAGTTCTTAAGAAGATTTTAGATCCAAAAAAAAATAAGATACTGGGGGTGGAAGGGGTGCTTTGATGAGTTATTCCCCTTTATTCATCACAGACATTGTTAGGAATAAGTTCATAATTCCATTGAGGACATGCAGCCAAGGGGAAGAATCTGAACTATGTTTGGGGTTTTAACGGGCCCAAACCCAGTGGGAAGACCTAGATGCAGAGGGGGGGGAAAACATCAGAATGGCCCCGAAAAGGTGGGTGTAACAATGGTCCGGGATACACTAGCTCAAGATAGGATATGTGGCATACTTTTGTAAGTGCGCTTCAAATGCCATAAGTAAGAAAAAAATTTAAAACTGAAAAAATGTTTTCCTAACATTCAAGGTATAGGCCCAAATTCCCGGGGTTTTAACATTAAAAATTCAAATTCTTTGGAGACAAAGTAATACTTAATTTTTTTTTTTTCCAATGAATTTTTTAACATGTTTATTCAAAACATTAAAAAACATAAAATAAAAAAAATTCTGCATATTTCCCTAACCAAAACTACCTCAATTCATTAGTATCAACACTTTATTTTTGAAAAAATAAAAGGTTTTAAATGTAAGTATTTTCAAATAACTATACAAATATAACTGCTTTATGGATAAAACCGACAGCATTGAAAAAAAACTAACTTGTTTGGCCATCTACCTTTAAAATAGCTAAAAAAAATTGTTCTAACTAACGTTTGAAAGTTCAAACTAAACAGACAAAGTTTTTTTAAAGGTTTCTTTTTAAAAGTCAAAAATGGGGGTTTTTAAAAAATGAACATAAAAAAGTTAGTACTCTGTATTCAAAAAATTTTATATTATTTAAATATTTTAGAAATTGATTACCTTCTGGCTAAATATAGGTAAAATGAACAGAAATTATGAATTACTTGTTTCTCAATTAATATAAGCCTATTTGAATTTTTTTAGTTACAATTTTAAAATAAATGTCTATATTTGAAAAAATTTTGCTTGCATAAAACGCAAGCCATGAGATTATTTAACTCTTTCACTGCGGCACTAGTATTTATGCAAAATGCGCTGTGTGTCAAGCTTCCCGGAGCTACATTAGGGCTAGCTCAAACTTCTGCGCTTTTTTTGCTAGAACTGTAAACAAGTTAACAAATGACTCTGTTGAAAGTATTGTAAAGTTTTTACTAAAATTAAAATTTTTTTCCTCCCCAATATCCTGCAACACACTTTTGTAGGTCATTATCTTTTGTTTAAATTCAAAAGCAAGTACAAATAACAACAGTTTTGTTTTTTGTTTTGAAAAAATGTGTGTAGCTTGTAAACAGGCTTCATTAGTAGACAAAACTTGGCAGTGAAGATGTAACAAAATTTTTTTTCCCGATTTGATTCGAGGGGTTTTAGTGAAATTAAAGTGACTTTTCGAGTGTGAGATTGTATGTTTTGCAAAAAGAAGAAAATTGAAACACTATCCCCTCAGGGAAAAAAAGGGTTCGAAACCATGTTTTTTTTGGGTTTGGGGAATTTCCCCCAATAAAATGCAAAAACATTGATAAATATTAAAAGATTAACTTGCATTTCTTAATTTCTAAACATTTTCTTTGCTGTATTTTTACACACATCGGGGAAATTTGAGGATTTTTAACCAATTCTTGCAAACCTATGATTTCCCCCTTCGCTCAAAAATGTGTCCACTGTTTAAAAACACACCATATTTTTCCCCTTGGGCAGATAGGGACAATTTTTTTCCTGTTAGTTTTTTTTTCTTTTTAAAATAATAATGAGGAACAGCTTGTAAAGGTAAACCCCTTTAAAAAATTAAAGCCTATAAAAAAACTTGAATGAATAATTCCCTTTGAACACTTCTCCCCAGTTCAAATGTGTTGATAAAACCATTTTTTGTTACAAGGAGGACAAAGGTTTAAAAGAAATCCCGCCATAAAAGCCTTAGCCAAATTTGGGGGGTTCAAATTTTGGTTTTCCCCTTGTGACAGTAAAAGGGGTTTTTTTGTAAATTTTATGTGTAAAAGGGTAAAACAAAGGGATGGGAAATAGTATTACCCATGAGGGCCAAGGGTTTATATTAAACCCTCACAAAAGGGTTTAAAAAAAAAGGGACACATTAAATTGTGATACTTTTTTTCAAGTCTGCTCTTTAAAAATAAACTAAAAATAAGCACTGTGGAACGTGGGGCCAAATAGAAAATCCCCTTCTATTGAAATGGGGCCCACATTATGTAAATGAAAAAGAGAGAGGAGAAAAATTTTTTGGGAAAGTGTAAAATGAAAGTAAAATTCCTCTACTTGGCAGAAAGGGAGAGCGAACCTTTCGGTACTGTGCTAATTGACACTAATTAGTGCAAGTTTGTTTAAAAAAGGAGAAAATTTTTTTCCCGTATTTTGGCTAAACCCAATTTGGTGGCCCACTACAGTAATTTATGAAGGGAAAAATAGACCAATTTGCCCAATAACAAAAATACAGGTATATCCACAAAAAAAAAAATTTGGGTACCACTTTCTTTGGTTTTTGATCGCTTTGTCAATGACAAATAAATTAACATTATTGCAGATAAAAAATCGGAAAAAATTATCACTGTGCAGTAATTGGGGGGTTTTTGCTAAATTACAAGGACCTGTCTGCTATAGAGGAAGAAAATTGGCCCTTTACCAAAAGCACAACTGTGAATGGCACTTCATTAAACATTTGAGAAAAAATCCATAAACGAGTTTGGTGGTTGCTCTTTAGGGGCCCATACAAGAAATAAAGGGGGGAAAAGACTGTAAAAGGGGAGACCCCTTCTAAGTTCAGCATGTTGGGGGAAAACCACCCCTTTAAGGTCAGTCCTTGCTTTGAGTATTTCACACCAAAAGGGACTACAAAATGGTTGTAAATATAGAGGTTTTGGGTAATTTCCATAAAACGTAAAGTTTTTTATAAAGGCAATTGGCCCTTTTTATTTGGGTGGAAAAGCAGGGCAAAGGTTACTTTTAAGAATTTTTTAGTGTTTTGCCATTTTCTTTTCGGAAATGGTTTGTTCAGAATAGAAGATGGTGATTAAGTTATATCTTTTTTATACATAAAAAGTCTCTGTAATTTTAACGTGACAAATATCAATAAAATTCATTGTTTAAATAGAAACTGCCCGCTTTTTTTAACAAAAAATAATAAAATTAACAATTAAATAACAAAAAAATTCATTATCTTAAAAGGGGGGGTTTAAAAAATCAAAATTTTAAATTTTATTCGTTCTCAAGAAAAATGATATTTCCCCAAAAGTATATTTTTTGCAAGACCTTCCCGAGCTCGCCCATTCTAGGTTTTCCTGACCCTCTGTTTTTTTTTTGGGCAGAAGGGTACTTTGGTCGATTTTGAAGCCATGCTAGGGTATCACCCCCACCCCACCATCCCCCCAAAAAAAGGTTATAGACTTTTGCAATTTCAAAATGTCTAAGGTCCTTAAAATGTTTTTTAAAATAAAAATTAAAAAACTATTCTTTTTTAAAAAAACAAATTAATTTTTTTAAAAAAAAGTTAAATTAAAAATTAAAAATGTTCATATTTTAAAACCTCGTTTTTATTAGGGAGCGAAGGAAATTTTTTTGTTAAGAAATCCACGCATAGATTTAAAAGAGGGGGAACTTGTGCAATTGGATATAAATAATTTACCTTTTGGGTATTTTAAATCGTGTTAACAAAAATTGGGGGGAAAGGAAACCCAAAAAAGTAAAAATTTTGTTTTGTATTACTTGATACCAAAATTCAGAGAGTATTGATGGCACACTATTTCAATTATTATTTATTATAACTTACTTCACATCAGTTTTTTTCCCCTATCAATGATTAAGTAAAATTTTAATAGACTTAATAGCTAGATTTTAGGAGCATGTTTTTAAAAACTAATAAGCTTGACCCAATTTTATTAACAGTAATTATTTGTGGTTTTTCAATGAGGGAGCTGGAAACAAATAAAAAAAAATCCAAAAGTTTTTGAGCCCTATCAACTATAATATTTAAAAAATTGTTCCTTTGAAATTAAATTTTTTTTAAATTTTGATTGGGTTTTAATTGTGTTCGGGAAACAAAATGTAGGGCATTAATTTAAAATTTTGAAGATAGTTTTCCCTGAAAGGTTTGAAGCTTTCTTGCACTTTCCCCTATGGTGTAGCTAATAGGATAGGGCAATAGTGTGATCCTCAAGGGATGACTTTACTTTCGGTAAGTGGTTGTACAACAAATAATAGATTAAATGTTGAATTTTAAAATCAGCATAAACTAGTAAAGGAAAAAAAAAGTTAGTATTGAAGTTATAATAAAGCTGGAGTATTTATAATTGACTATATATTTTTGTATTGTGATTTTAAAATACAAAGAATAATAAACTTTTTCCCTTTAGAGATTTAGAAAGTTTTTATTTCAAAATCTCCAATTGAAATGATATAGTACAGTAATGGGGGAATGTAATTTAAAGCAACATTAAGCATTTGGATATAAAAAGAGCCATTAATAATTTATTAAAAAAATTTCAATCCTCCCCCTTTTTAAAAAATGTTTCTTTTTTTTTTAAAAATGCTTTAAACAGTTTAAACTTACCTTAATAAAGAAAATGTTCAGAATAAAAAGTCAACATAAATTTTTACACATTCATTAAAAAATCCTTTTGGCAAATATTTTGCCCAAACAGAAGCATTCAAGGCAACTTTAAGGAAATCCTCAAAAAACTATTGTGATTAAACCCTTTTTTTTCTTTTTCTCTGGTTCGAAAGTTTGAAAAAAAAAAAATATATATATATATATGGGGTGGATATAATTATAGATATAAAAAGTTCTGAAAGGACTTTAAATAGGATTTTGCCAAAAACACATGTAATATTTTACAATTCAAAATTTTTTTGCGGTAAAAAGAAATTGTTAGCTTTGTATTAAAAACTTTCAAAAAAATCACCCATTTTTTAAAAAAAAACTAAATAAAAAAAAAAATTTTTTCAAAAATATGAAACAAAAGTTTTTAAACAAAAAGATTAGTTTTAATTAACAGTGGTTATTAATTTGTAAAACTGAACTTTTTTCCGCATGAAAAAATAGGATATTGTATTTCACCAGAAGTCTTTTAAATATTTATCACCAAACTTTTGCTAAAATTTTTTGGCTAGGATGTTTTTTGACCCCTTTATAATTTGACTTTGCTTGTCCCCAATTTTTAGTTTATAACCACCTATGGGAAATTTTAAGGGAAAAGGGGCCAAGTCTTATGCGCCCAGATGAATATTTTTCTGGCCGTTTAAATATTTCAATCTAGTATAGGTTAAAGCCAGTTTATTTTGCCCTTTATTATATAACGGATGGACATTTGTGGTGAGATTTTTGAGTGTATCTGCACAAAATTGTTTTTGAGAGAAAGGGAAAATTTAGGATAATCTTTCTCTCTTTAAAATATACAAGACAATGTGGTATTTTGACATTGTTACTAAATTTTTTTGAATATTGAGCTATATCAAGATGATTAGTTAAATGAAATAAAAGTGTTTTTAAAAGCATACAAAATTCAACATTCGGATTTTTTTTATTTAAATAAGTTGATTTGGGGTTTTAAAATAGAAAACTTCCTCAACTTAATTATTCTATTTTTAACTTTAAAATTTCTACCCCAAAAATTTGTAAATTGAACTGTAATCAAAATTTAGAGACCTTTTTTCTTTATAGCGCAGAAATTTTTAAAAACCATGGGTTTTGAAATTTTTACAAATAATAGCAACTTTAAAAAATTGTAATATAGTAAAAATTTTTGAACCCTATACCTAAATGCTTTGAACTAAACTAAAACACAAAGATGTTTTCAAAACAAATGTAATAAATTTTTAAAATAACTTTTTCATTTTTTGTTTCAAACTTTCAAATAAAATTTTTTTTATGAAACCCCTATGCAAGTAATAGTAAACTTTAAATAATTGTCTTGGGGAATGTTTAAAAAGGTTTTTTAAAATTTTTACAATTTTAATAGTAAAATGAATTGTATATTCTTTAATGTAAAATGTTTCTTCAGCCCGTGTGATATAATAATTCACATTGAAAAATTTAACATTTTTTTTCACCCGAGCAGGTTTTGCATAAGCTTGAAAAAAGCTATTAAATCTGTTCCCTCACAAACAACAGATGGCAATCTTGAGCACACGCTTTTACCTTTGCAAGGGGTGTGGTTATTCCCCTCCAGTTTTGAAAGATTGTTCTGCCAGAAGAGTATATCCCTTTTAACTGGGGGATTTAAGTACCCCAATTTCTTATTGAAATTTTTAAAAATTTGTTGCCATTGTAACCAGTCTACTTATGTTTTATTAACCTTTTGAGGTTGGTTTATTTTTTACTTTTTTTAGTGAACCCAAATGTTTATAAATTTTTTATCAAATTTTTTTGAGATATTTTTTTTTGATGGGGTTTTTTAAACTATTGTAAATATTTAAAACAAATATGATTTAAAGCATATAGACTAAATTTAAAAGATTGGGTTTTAATTTTTTTATTAAAATTTAAATTTTTGATCCAATTTTTTTTATAAAAAATCAGTTTTTATTAAAAAATAAAAAATTTGAATAGTTCTGATCCCCAAAACGAATTTTTTTAGGCATGGGAATTCGTTCATATTTAAACTGAAAATTTTTTTAAAAACATGCGATTTGATTCAGATTTGATTTGAGTCAGTTGCCCTGATACAAAATTTTTTTCAAAATTTAAAATTTTGGATTTTGAAAACCTTACAAAAAAAAATTATTTATTTAAAAAATTATATCTTCACTTTAATAGGTCACACTAGATGTAAATATACTAAAAATCTATGTATTGGTTTCATTTCCTTTTAGTAAGGCCCATTAAAAAAAAACTCCAGAGTGTTTTCAGGCTCTAGCCATATTTTGTTTTTGCACAATTGCAAACAAAGTCCAAACCTTTAAAAACTGTATATTTATGGATAAAATTTACTGAAACTAAAGAGGGAAGTGAAAAATATTTGTGTTTTTTAAAAAAATGTGCTTTATGTCACCTTCCCAACCATGTTATTTTTTACAATTTGTGTATTTCGAAAAAATACCCAAAAACACAGGCATGTAAACTACATTTTAAATAATTTAAATTATATTCATTATTTACTAATTTTATAGTTTACTATATAATAAATTGAGACTCACAATTGAAAGGCACCCTGTTATCATGCTTTCACCAAAAATTTTCCTTAGGTTTGCCCTGTTAATACATTAATGTGACGAAGACAAAATAAACCCAAAAAAATAAAAATTTCAATCGAACTTCTGTCTTCAAAGTATGAGAATGAAACCCCGAACACTTTTTTAAAAAAAAATTCTTAAAATAAAATGCTTTTTCAAAAATAGTATCAAAATAGATTTTTTTTCAAGTATTTAAAAAGAAATCTTTAAAGGGTCCTTATTCCAACAATAATTATTTCTTATTAAGTGCCTTTTTTTAAATAAGCTATTTTTTTTTGTTCGAATCCCTTTAAAATTGTTTTAAATAATTTTCCCATAAAAAATAGTATTCAATTAATGACATCTTTTAATTTTGCTTGCAGTTATTTTAAATAAGAATATTGGTAAAATCAACTACCTGGTATGATTTAGAGTAAAAAATCACCTCAAAATTCATTCAATTTAAAGATTTGAAAAAATTAATGTTTTTAATAGATTAAATAAGAAAAAAAAAAATTATGTTGAAAGATTTGAAAAAAGTAATCCTTTGATTGTAGAATCCCATGCTTTGACTTAGCTTGGTGGGTTTTGTGTTGACAAAGACGGTACAAAAACCCTTTGGCACAGTTGCTTCAAAAAATTTTTAAATTTAATAAAAAAAATTTCTTATCTCGTACACATAAAGAACCCCGAGATTTTTTGTAAGACTTTTTTTGGTTTTACTCTTTATTTCTTTTATTTTTTTAAAAATTTCAATATTTCGTCAAATTCACCAATGACACAGGGGAAATTTCCCATGTTGGGTCACTGAGAGGCAAGGAAAAATCTCCAGTAGCAATGTAATCCCGTGCCCTAAAATTTACCTAAAATGTTTATGAAATGTAATTTTGTTATTTATTTTAAACTTTGTTTAATGCTAAAAAAGTATTTAAAAACTATTTGAGCTCCCTGATTACAAAAAAAATATATTTTGGGGGATTTAAACTTGTTTATATACTGAATATTTAAAATAATAAATACAAAAAATTTATAAAACCTCAATTTAATAACCCCCATTTTTAAACAATAAAGTATATTTTTAAAACAATCTTTTAATTTTTTCAGTGGGACCTCTAATTTTAAATTTTATCTTGTACAATATTGGATCAAGAGGGGACATTTTAATAAAAAATGATATCAACCCTTACAACTTTCAAATAGGAGAGAGAGAGGGGAGGATGAGTGAGCGTGCGTGCTGCCTGTGTGTGAGAGAGAGAGAGGAGTTTGGGGGAGGAAGTGTTTTTGAGAGAGTGTGTGAGGAGAGAGGGTGAAGAGAGTGTGTGTGTGTGTGTGGAGGAGGGTGTTGAGAGAGAGTGTGGTGGTGAGAAAAGGAGAGAGGAAAAGGGGGTGTGGTGTGTGAGAGAGAGTGTGTGTGTGGGGTGTGAGGGTGTGGTGTGAGAAGAGGTTTGTGTGTGGTGTGTGCGAGAGAGAGTTTTTGAGAAGAGAGAGTGTGTGTGAAGAGTGTGTTTAGAGATGTGTAGGAGTGTGAGGAGAGGAGTGTGTGTGTGAGAGAGAAAATAGTTTTCATATTTTTACTTCCCCAAAGGTAATGAAGTCAGCAAATAAAAGGGTATTGTATATATTTACTAGGGTTAAACGAGGGGAGATTTCAGACACTTCCCTTTTGCATTTATTATTTTTACAGGTATTACATATTCAAGTGGGTCATTTGCATTGAAACTGCATATCAGGTGGCTCTCTCTAAACCCCTTTTCTACCCGGTTTTCACCAACAGGAAAAAAAATTTTGACTCCCCCGAAATTCAAAACTAAATTCTTTTAAGTAAAGGTGAGGCACAGTGCCACAAATTTAAACCTTGTCAAAGTTTACCAACTTATTTACTAGGAAATTTTTTTAAATACTAAATGCTTAAAAAAAAAATTTTTTTTTCTTACCGGAAAAATGTTTAATTTGTACGCAGATAACAATAAATTGATCTACAGAAATTTTTACTGATTTTTTGATCACTTTTTTTAAAGAGAAACGTTACAAAGTCTGGTGAAAAAAGGTGCCCATTTGTTGAAATGCTGCAAGAATAAAGAATAAGATATTTCAAAAATATATGGTTGACTAATTAGTTGGCGCCAAGTGAAGTGTTTAAAAGCTGAAAACCTTTTTGAAAAAGAGGGATGATGGGTTTGGAAATGTCAAAAATATGAATGTCCATTTGATAACTATAATTCAAGGTGTGGCTCCCCCTGAACAGAAAAAAGTTTTTATTTTTACCCTTTTTGTTGGTTTTGACTTTTTTTTAAAAAAAATTATAATATTTCTTTCCCACTATTGGTTTAACTTTTTATGTATTAAAAATAAGGTATGATACTTTTTAAACCAAAAAATGGTACCCCCATCTTGAAAAACTTGCATTTAACAATTTTTTACAAACAGATCATCAAAATGTTTTTTTCATTTTTATCCATGATTACTAATTTTTAAAAATGACACCACCCGCGCCGCCACAATCATCATCTCATCTTTATCATCATCTCATCATCAACATCAACAACATTATTGTTTTTAGCCTGCATCTTATACCCCTTCGGGTTTTTACCACTTTCACTAATGTTTTGGTTTTGGGGGAGGGGGATTGTGAGATGAAATGGAGGACCCACAGTTTAAGTGGAAAAGAAAACGGTGGAGACCTGGGATTCCCCCATTCACAAGATGTCTTGTCAGAGGGGAAAGGGTTTGGCAATCAGAAAATCCAACCCCTTTCCAAATTTGGTGTGTGAAGGGCCACAGGAATGTGGGTTTTTAAGTCTGCAGGGAAAGGGGACAAAAATTTATTTGGACCTCTTTTCGTCAAAAAGTGTGGGTAAAAAATCTGATGTTTGAAAAACAAGTTTTTTCAAAGCACAGATAAATTCATATGTATAACATTTAAAAGTATTTCCAAACCCTTTTAAAATTTTTTTTCAAATAAAAATCTTAAAAATACTTTTTAAATTAAAAAAAGCAAAAAAATGGCCCCAAAACTAAGATGGCAAAAATGACCTTAAAATACACATTTCTACAACCAGGGGTCTGAACAGAGTTTATGTACAACTGAGAAGTTTGCTTGATGGACAAAAAAAATATATGACATATCCAAAAGGGCCCCGGTTATTCTAATGAGCCGACACATAAAACCACCCCAAATTTCTAAAGAATAAAGATAATAATAATAATATTTTCACCGCGTTTACTACCCGTTCGGGAAAAAGGAATCCCAAAAATAAAACGAGATTCTAAGGTCCCGGAAGGGGGTTCTCATCAAAGTATCAAAAGCTTAATAAATGTATGAGGCCGAAATTCACCCAAAAACATTTTAAATTGTAACTGGGAGAATACACGAAGTTAAAGTTAAATTTTTCTGTAAAATTAGGTTTACAAAAAATGAGACAGTATGAAAAGAAGGTAACATGAATTTTAAAAAAAAATACCCCAAAAGTGTCATTCTGGGCCCCAAACCCAAAAAATATAAAATTATTAGCAAAGTTTTTGAGAGATAAAAAATGGACGAGTTATTTTCCCGACTGCACCCGTTTCCTACTCCTACATTCAATAATGCTGGTGTGATAAAATGTATAAAAATCAACTTGAAAAAAACTTAGTATAAAAATTTTTTCTGGGGTACATTTAGGTTGCACAAGTACCGTGTTAGTGGTAAGATTTTTTTTTGGATTGTAGCTTGGCCCGAGATAAACATTCAAGATTTTAGTCTTGTTCAAAAACCCCTCTATATCCAAGTTACAAAATTGCAAAGTAATCTGATATTTTTATCGATACAAACCTTCCATCACAAGAATGTCACAAAGGGAAAAAGGGGTTTCTGAAGTCAGTGAACTAGTAAATCATCTCCAAAAAAACCCCAAAAGTGTTCTAACAGTAAAAGAGAATTAAAAAAATGCTCATAATTTATTTGTAGGATTTAGGGTGTCAATTTCTTGTCCTAGCACAGCTCATTTTGGGGCGGGCCAAAGTCATATTTTGTTACAATCAAAAACTAGTAAATGATGGTGGGTACATGTGAGTAAAAATAAATTTTTTTATGACACCGATTCTTGTTTTGCTTTTTTATCTTTCAAAAAACGGATTTGGGAAGTACAAATAACAGTTTGAGGTGCGGGAAGGGGGGACGGGAGAAAAGGCCTGTTTTTTCTGTTTTTAAGACAAAACATTTTGGTAATTAAATAAAAAAATTTCCCAGCACAAATAAAAGTTTTTTTTCTTCACATGTTATACAAAAGTTCCTGAATATTTCATGAGTATAGCATTAGGTGAAAATTTTAAAGAAAAAGAAAAGGTTGTCTTAAATTCCGAATACCCTTGAGAATATTTAAGAAATTTTAGGCAACCATGTGAAGAAAATTAAATTACATGTTTTTATGGAGCAATTTTTATAATTTTAGCAAAAATGTTTCGCTATGAAAAATGCAAAAAACTGGCCTTTTCTCCATCCCCCTTTCCTCCACCTTAAGGGATGAACGGGTTAATATTAAGCTACGTAAAAAAGCTCAAGGGGTTACCCGATGTCGGGCTGCACAACCTCGGGGGATGTACATGACAGTTTTTATATTTTTGAGAGGAAAAACAAAAGTTGGGGGAATAAAAAATAAAAATTTATTAATTAAAAAAAAAATGTCGCTCTTTATGAATGCTTGTTATGGGCAAACAAATGTAAATCAATTTCAGAGAAGAGTTTAAAAACCTGGGCAGCAAAAAAAAAAAGGGGGTTGAATGTCCAATTACAACCCCCACGCATTCTTCGTTAACCCCCAAATAATTAAGCCCTTTCCCGAAAAAAGTTTATTTTTTAGATTTTTAAATTTTTAAAAAGGGTTTTAATAATTTGGAAAATTTTAAAAAAAAATCAGTTGAGAAGTTGAACAAATTTTTTTGTGCAGGGGGAGCCGCCATCTTGAAAATTTTGAAAGTTTTAAAGGGGCCTTAATGGTACCCGCCATTTCCTTAAATCCTAATCCTCTTTACAAAATCAAAAATAAAAAAACTTAGAACCTCAATTTTTGGGTTATCGGGCCCTTTGGGGGTGGGGTTTAGTTTATTTTTTTTTTATGTTTGAAATTTTTTTTATATTTTTGTCCTTATCATAAAGCCATGTATATAGGAAATCTGTAAAATTTTTTTTAATTGTATTTACACTATTTTGTTTTTTTTGATCACAAAAGATTTAGAGATATTTATACTAGAAGTAAAATGGGGAATCCCTGGGGTCCCATGGGAAGAGGTTCTGTTCCCTTTTTATATTCAGAATAATTAAATGAATTTAGGATCATTTTTCCTGGTAAGAATCTCATTCTTACCATTTAACTAAGTCTGAACACCCAAAGTATGCACATAAAACTAAGCCTAAAAAACACTTCCCCTTGGGGAAAACTCTTTTTCTTTAAGTGTTCCCGATCCATCCCGACATGCTTTGAAAGTTCCCAAACCTTGATTAAAATAATTTTTAAAAAAAGCTGAACTCTAATAAAATTGTACCCGTTTTTTCTTCATCAAAAATGCCTGCAAAAAGAAATTCATACTTAATTACCCCTTTAATTTAAAAGAAAAGAGATTAAAAGGGGGGGAAAATTTTTTATGTGGTCAAAAATTCCTGCCAAATGAAATAATTTTTTAATTTGGATTTTAAATTTTAGAAGAATTTTACCCTAATAGGGTTTTGATTTTTGCATCTGGGGAGGGTATTCAACTAGTTTGAAAGTTCTAGACAGGGGTTGGGAAAAAAAATTTGGGTCCCTTGGTTTCCCCAAAGCTTATATTTATTCCTTGATTCAATCTTTTTTCAAAAATTATGCCCCCCTCATTTCTAGAAAAAAATAAAGTAAAAATTATTTATTTTCAAATTAAACTATTCATTTTTTATAAATACTATACAGGGTTTATAATAATTTTAAAATATAACACATTTTTAAAGGGATACCTAAATACAGGCTAGCAGCAAAAACAGGGGTTTTCATTTTAAACATTTTTATTGTGAGATTTTCCCTTTACAATGTTGCAGAAACAAGAAGTTAAAAGGAATTTTCTTCCCGGATGTATCTCCAAAAATTAGGGGAAAATAGATTTGAAATAAAAAAACCTGCAAGTTTTCTAAACTTAGGAATTTCGGGCAAACCATCTTATGTAGTTGGTTTATGTTGTTTTTCAATCTAAGTTTATTTCATTCAAAATCGTTAAAAAAAGCTTTTAAAGGGAAGGAACTTGTTTAAATGTTTTTTTTTAAATTGGTTCCCCAAAAAATAAAATTTTTCAGAAAAGGTTTGACTGCAAAAAAACATGTTTTTTGATTTATTTATTTTTTGTCTTTAAATTGCGCTACAAATTTTTTCAACTTTTCCGTGAGCTCAAGAAGAAATATTAAAAATATTAGCTATACCAGACCCTTCGTTTTTTGGGGAGTTTACATCCCTTTGTTTGGAAATCCCTTTTTTTGAAAAGTTTTTAAAATGGTTTAAAAAATTTCTTTTTTTTAGTTGACGAAGATTTATGTAAAAAGTTGCTTCTAATACCTGGGGGCGTTAGCAATTTTTACAACTACTTTCAGGACAACCTCCAACTTAATAGATGGGTTTTGATGTGAATTTGCATGATAGTTTTGAAAAATTAGAGAAACCCTTTTGAAACCAGTCCATTAAAAAACACCTAATGGGTTCCTTAGCTAATTTTTCCCGCCATTAATTGTTAGAATGTTGCAAAAAAAATTTTTCCTGTATTGTTTTGAATTTGAGTTGATTTTCAAAAATGTATTTTTCATTGAAGATCTTCATAAACTTTTTTTTTCAAACAGCTTATTTTAAGCTGTGATAACAAAATCACTTTTTTATTGGAAAAAGAAAAAATTTTAAGTCTGCCCTTTTAAATTTTTTGATTAGGTCTTTGGCAAAGAGCGGAATCAAAATCCCAAGTGTACGCTTTAGCTGGGCAAAAAAATTTTAAAGTTAATATTTTTCTTTAATTTTTAATCCATATTTAATTTTAAAAGAACGTAAGTAAAGTTCTACTCCCCAAAAAGTCCCATTGGGGGAAAGATTTTTTAATACTTTGCCAACCATGCAAAAATGAACGACACAATTTCAGCAAACCACTCCAACATCTACCCCGGAAGAGGGGCGGTTTACAGCACTGAAAATTTTAAAACAAAGCAAGCTTTAAAAAACCCCTAAGATTGCGTTTCTCAGGTATAAACTTGCCCGACATATCATTGTATTTCGGTAAATTTCAAACCAGCAATTATTCTAAATTAGTACATTTAATTGTCTCTTTTCTTTTATTTTCCCTTTTTCTCATTTGTGGGAAAATTCAAAAGAAAATAAAATTTTTTTTTCTATAAAACTTGGCATATGGCATTGTGGTGTTGTAGGGTACCCCCCCTCCCTTCTTTAATTTTTTTTCTTTCTCATATCTTATACAGAGAAAGTATTGTGACGCAATAAAAAAAAAACTCGAGATTTTGAGTTTCAGACACCCCCCCCCCCCCCCCCCAACCACTCTTTGATTAAAAAAATTATTTTTGAATTTCTCTCTGTCCCTCCTTCCTTGACTAAACCAAAACATTTAAAAGATCGGGCCCAAAACTTAATAACTGGGTTTTTTATAGGGTTTTGGCCCCAAGGGATTTTTTCGAATTTGGATATCCAAAAACCCAAAATTAATTAGGTTTAAAAAAGGGTACAGAATAATCGATTTTCCAAAAATTTGGGTCTAATGATTTTGATTAAATTTTATTTAATTTTTTGATCAAAAAATTATAAACCAAAATGGCTACCCTTTTTTTTGGCAAAAGACTTTTTCGGGTTCCCGGGTTTATGGTAAAAATTTCTTTTTATCAACTCCGAAACTATTTTGGGTATGAAAATTACTTTCATTGCAAATGGTAGGCTCTATAATACAAAAAAAACTAATTGAAACAATTTTTATAAAAAACCCAAAAGTTTTTAAGCTTAAACGAAATTAGTATTTTTTAACTTTTGAACTCAATATAAATTTTTGCAAACCCTTAAAAAAATAATATAACCAGAAATGTTTATGGTGTCAAGTTTTTTTGACCCCCCCAACCTTAAAAAGTGGGTTTTTAATGCCCTCTGTCTGTGTATTGATTAACCCTAAAATTTAAAGTAAATTAATAAAAAGGCAAAAAAGGGAAAAAAATCAATTTTTTCAAAAACACTCTAACAATTTTTATTATAATTCCCATTATGCATTGATTTAAAATTATAATCAAAAAAGCATTTTTCTTTTCTATGAAAAGATTTCAGGGTACTTTTCAGAAGCGAAATTTCCATAGCCCCCCAAAATTTTTGAGATACTAAATAATTATCATTCAAAATTTGTACTATTTAAAATTTTAAAAAAAAGTTTTGACAATAATTCCCGGACACCCTTGACTTTTGTCAAGATCGTTGATATTTGCAGTGAAGAAAAAATTGCTTATATTGCATGGAGAAATTTTGTTTATTTTGGCCAAAATTTCAAATTCTATAAAAAGTAAAACACTTGTGCCCCCTTCTGCCGCACCTAAAGTTTTAACATAATAATTCCTAATTCCATAGAGTAAGTAGGGAAATAGGTCTCTCAAAAAACTTATGTTATTTTTCTTTTAAAATCTGGTGAAATATTTGTACAGCAATGCTTCTCTATTATACTCGATAGTCAATATTTACCTTTTTTATTAGATTTATAAAGAAAATTTAAAAAAAATCAATCCCTTTAAAAGGTGCAAACCCCCAATAAGACCAGAAGAATAATAACCAAAAGCAAAATTTTATACAAAATTTTGCCCTTGTGGACTCAAAAATTGATTTTTTTTTTTTTTTTTCAAAATATAATTTAGACTTTAAATTTTTTAAAAAAAAAATTATAAAATTTTAAAAAGATTTAATGAACTTTTTTTCTCGGTTTTTAGTGTGTATTATTTGTTTCCCCTATATTACAAGTTTTGAGTAAATATCTCCGTTTTTAAAATAATGGGGTGAGAAAACCTGCAGAATTCCGTACCATTTATTTAAAGGAAAAATGCTAATTTTATCGCTGTTTGCAGGAAAAATTCCCCTATTGGTAAGTTCATTTTTAAATATGGGAGGATGTCAAATTTACAAAAACAAGGAGAATGCGGTCCTTTGGGATATTTCTGTGTCTCATCCTTTTTTTCATCTGAATTTAAACCAGGTCACAGTGTTGATGTTTGCTAATACCATTTTTTTTTTAATTTCTTTTAATTTAAGTATGAATGAGGCAAGTCCAATAGATTTAAAATTTAAAAATTCATATTCTTTTTAAAAAATCAATTAAAAAACCAATAAAAATATTATATTTCTTCAATTCTAAAAAACCCCAAAAATATAGGATCCCCCCCTTTTTTTAATTTTAAATGAGGAAAAAAGTGATCTTATAATAAAATAAAAACAGTATTATTTGATAAAATTACCAAACAAAAAAAATGAACATTTTGAAACCGTATTATTAGCTAAATTATATTTTTATCCTTTCATGCCCCCATTAAAATGGGGACAAAATTCTCCGAGGGGGCAAAAACCATGCTTAAAAAAATTTTTCATCCAAGTACATCCTGGTATTAAAATTTTTCATTTGATTAATATTTGCCATGAATACTTGAGCTTAAAAATTTCACAAAATGGCAAAAAAAGGGTGCTATAATGACTTTTTAATCCTCATTCTTCGCTTTTAAGAAAATCACCCCTAAACGGGAACACACATTCATGAGTGAGCGAGATTTTGATTTTTTGGTTAAACTAAAAAATTATATTTAATTATTTGATTATTTTCAAATATTTAAAAAAAGATTGATTTTTAACTTAAAAGTTGTTTTCTTATGTGATTGACAGTTGCCAACCCTTTTTCGAATATTAAAAATTTTAAAATTTTTTAAAACAATAATTTTTTTTAAAATGTGTGTGTGTGTGTATTTATATATATTTATATTTATATATATATTTAGTAAAATTTTTTATAGGAAAAAGGTAAAGGTTAGTTACAAACCGTTTTTAAAATATTCAATTAAAGTCTATATTGCAGCTGTCCTTTGATATCCCGATATCACAATACCAATAAAATTTCACAAATAAAAAAGAAAAAAAGTTGGCGCGAAGAAATTTGTTTGAATTTCTATCAGTCTTCCAAACCCAAAAATTTGGTTCATTGCCAAATTAAAGGGAAAATAGAAAAATTGCCCCCGGTAAGGCAAATTAAAAAAAACCCGAAACACGTGAAAGTTTTATTATTTTTTTCTTACAAAAAAGTACTATCTATCACATAGTAGAACTCTAAAATTTCCATGTGATTTGAGAAGGTGGGAGGTATCAAAACATGTTTATACGTACTGTATGCTGGAACAACGTAACAATCACATAAAAAATTTTTTTCTATGGGGTAATTATTAGCCCAAAAATTCCTTCGAATGCTCCCATAAAAATACATCAAAATCCTATTTGCTTTTTAATAATCTTCCGTTGGGAATATCACAAAAAAGAAAAAAAAATAGAAAATTAGGTGAGTAACTAAAAAACCACAAAGCTATATATTCCCATTTACCCCGAGAGGAAAAAAGCTTTAAAATTTTCTTGGTTCACTTTGCTGTAGCTTATAAGATAGAGAGATGGGTAGTCTTAAAGGGTTTAAAAAGTGTGTACCAAAATAAATCATTTTACAAATTTGCTTACCAAACATTAGACGAAAGCAGTATCACTAAAAAGTTCCCCTTTACCATTCCCAATGCAGCTTGGAGCTCTTTAGCCGAGTTCCCCCAAAAGGTCACATGACAGTGAAAACCACTGCTGAATTTTAGGTCAATTGTTCCTTGAGCAAAATGGCGTTTACACTGGATAAATGGACATTGGGTTCTGAAAAAACCCGGGTTGATATCCCCCACCGAATAACTACCCGGAGGGGGTTGTCCCCGCATATTAAGTCTGGAAAAAACAAAATAAAAAAAAAAGAAATGTTGAAAGTAAAAAAAAGTATTTTTTTCATGTAATTATTTGTTTTATGAACTTGTTATGGAACAAGAAAAAATAATTTGTAATAAATAAAACATTAATTTTAAAATTTTTAAAAAATATTAATTTTAAAATGCAGTCAAATACATATATTTGGATCCTCCCAAAGAATTATACAGTATAATAATGAGTGGTCATTGACTTTCACATTAATTTTTTAAAATAAAGGGCCCTTTTTATTGATGTAAATTTAAAATCACTCAATTAAGGGCAATTTTGGTAAAGGTCTGTGTACTTTTTTCCATAAAGCTTTTATTTGCCAAAATTTTTTATTTAAAAGTTATTAACATCTATCTAGAGGGAGGTTTTAGAGCTTGAAATTTTTTAGAAGTAGATTATTAATTTGCTGAGTAGCAGATAAAACCAGCTTTGTTTTTATTTTGTACTTGCATTTTAGAACGAGTAATAATTTATTTTTTTTGTTAAATGTGGGGGTGATAACAAATAACATATCATATAGAATGATTTGGTAGGGAGAACAATTTGGAAAACACACAATTTTTTGTGGTAAACATTGAAAATATATTACTTTATTATTAGTAGTATTTTATAAGTATTTATACTATATCCCAAAAAACCAATAGATTTATTAAAATTTAAAAGAGTTGGTTCTAGAAACTGCAGTGATATAATTTAAAAGATTCATGAAGGAGAATAGAAAAATGCAAACTTGATTTACTATGGTTAATTCATAAAACTTCAGAAAAAAGTTCAAAGTACCTAATGTTTTTTAATTAAAAATTTTTTCGACCCGTTTCAACAATGGATGGGTTTTAGGGCAAGAGGGGGCACCGTTTTTTTCTACATTTTTTATTTAGCCCCAAAATCGCCCTTTCCCCCTACAAAAAAAACTGTTAAGACCCTGATGTGAATCTTTATTATTGTTGTTCAAGATTAAATTGTCTTACCAGGAAAAAAAAATTGGGAAAGGGAAACAGTGACCCCCAGCACCAGACTCCTTTTTGTGATAGAAAATAGTAAAAACATATTTTGTCAAAAGAATTTTAGGGTTTTAAACTCAGATAAAACAATTCCAAAATTTTTGGTTTTTAGACCCATTGTGTGTATAAAACTCTCTGACACAAAATTGTTTAAAAACTAAGGAAAAAAACAAATAAATTATTACATTTTGAACTTTTTGATTTCAAAGATGGGTTCCAGTCTTGTTTGGGTCGAAAGGGAAAAATTCAAAACTTTTTATTAAAAGTAAGGAAAAAATAAGATACCAATACATCAAAAAAAAAGTATCAAAAACAGTAAGTATCGGTATTGAAATATTAAACTGGGAAAAAAATTTTTTTCTTCTCTATAATAAAAATTTAACTTTTACATCAAAAAAAAAAAAAAATTTTAATTTAAAATTTTTAAACCCAAAAACTGAAAATTATCATGGTATTTTAAAAATCAAAAAACCAATTTTACAAGAGTTTTTGGTATCCAACTTTTAAAAAAATTTTCCCAATTTACTTCTGGGGGGTGCCCTTTTTTAATAAAATTCTTTTTATTAAAATTAAAAATATGATTATTAAATACTGAAAAGACTGATGCCCTCCCCTCTTTATCGCAAAAAATGCACTATAAACTTTTCTGCTTTTATCTCTTGGGGCATATTTAGTTGACAGAGTTCATTGAGTTCACAAAAGCGTATTTTGTTTAGTTTGGATGACTTTGCTCATTTATAAAGGAAGGGGGAGTGACTGGTCGCTACTCACCCCGTCAGGGATCAGGCTGTATTGTAAATATGAAAGAACATTTATAAATTTTGATAATAAAAAAGATTTAATGCTAAAAATTGCTTTTTGCTGGTCACAGAAAATGGGAGAATTGAAATAGTGTAATTTTTCTTTTTCCACGATCCATTTCAGTAAAAATTTAATCCCCAAAATAAGTTAAGATAACAAAAAAGTTGTTTTTTTAAAAAAAATCCCATACTGGAGGTGAGCACTAAAAATTAGTAAAAGTACCGAAAAAAAGGTATCAAATAAAAAAAATACTAGTATAAAAAGGAAAAAATCGATACTAGTAAAGTATCAAACTTTTTTTTACATCCCTAGTCCTATATCATGATTTTAAAGGGGGGCAAAGTGGTTCGGGGTTCCTTTATGTGGGAAATTTTAAAAAAGTCTCAGTCCATAAGTTGGGGTTTAAAAGCCTTAAAAAATAAAATATAATTTTTTTTTATTGGAGCACCATTCTCAACGAGTTTTTTAAATTTTTATTTCTTTAAAAATAAATAACTTCCCTTTTAAAAATTTTTAAAAATATAGATTCTAAATTTAGAGTGTTCTTTTTTAAATGGAAAAATATATAACTAGTATTTTTATTTTTTTTTTATTTTTAGAAAAAAAAAATAGTGAATTTAACCATGATATAATTTTAGTTTTTAATGCAACCATACAAAGTGGGACAATTCAATATAGAAAATTTACATACATAGTTTTAACAAAGGTAAATTCGTGGAATATTTATAATAAACTTTTTGTCAAAATGGAAGTTTCATAAATATAATATTTTAATACCCAAAGAGGTTATTTTCTGGTATATCCAATATGCTGTTTTCCTTTCGCTCCGGCTATTGGTCAAGATGAAAGTGTTTTCTTTGGGTTTCCCCAAAGGACCCTGCTTGACCTTTGGTGTTGACCTCAAAGTTTAAAGATAAATTTTAAACAGGTTAAGTATTTTTCAGACCACCCAAATTTTTGAAATATCAATTTTTTTGGAGGAAAAAATTGCCTGGACCAACGGGATAATAAAAAACACATTTTTACTTTTTTGGGCAATACAGGTGTGGGTATAAATAACCAACTAATTTTTTTTCAATTTTCCTGAGGCTCGCAACAACCCGCAGGATCTATTTCCTATTTTCTTTTTCTCCTCTACCCCCTAAATTTCAAGGTTGTGTGTTCGACAGCAGCCTAGGCTTTTTTCGAAAAGTTTTTGTCCTGGCTCCCTTGGAAATGTTGGTTAAATGGGGAGCGCTTGTTAACGTGAAGTTTCTTGTAAAAACTTTGGGGAATAGTAGAGAAAGTACAATTTGTAAAAGGGAAATTTTTGGTGATCATTGTTTTTCTTGTACTCAAGCGTTTGATTGGTTTAAAAAAATTTAAGGAAGGGAGGAAAGATCAAGATGATTCGCACCCGGCCATCCTTGCAGTAAAAAAAGATATTATTTTGAAAAAAATGAGTGAAATTGTTCAAGAAAAACAAGCCCGAGCATTCGACAATTTTGGGCTTATTAATCTTTAAAGTGTTCTATAAATTTTCATATGAAAAAGTTTGATCTAAAATGGTGTCAAAACTGCTCACTTAAGCAAAAGGAAACTCGAATTAAAAATTTGCGACATCATTATAACATCAAAAATGATCCAAACTTTTTTGAAAATATGTAACTTGTGACGAATCGGTTTTTTCAGTTTGACCCGGAACTAAGCGCCAAACCATGCATTTGGGAAAAGTCTCAGTTTACCGAGACAAAAGAAAAACACGGGTGAGAAGTCCAAAAGATTTTCACATTGAAAGGGTACCCAAGGTTTTGGGACTGTTTTAACCCGGTTTACTAAAGGGGTTATGACAACCCCTTTGGAATGATAAAAAGAAGAAAAACCTGAAATGTGAAAGAAGGCTCGTGGAACTTTATCAGGACGAACACCCCCGCACTAAAGCGCTGTCTATTTAGAGGTTTTTGGCGAAGACAAGTTTCGGTATTGGAACATCCACCTTTTCACCTTATCTAGCCCTTGTGCTTTTTTTGTTTCCCAAAGTAAGTTGACTAAAAGGGAATCGTTTTAGTCTGTTTTGGGTGGAAGGAAAAAACAAAAAGTTCATAACCCTCTCAGCTGGGGGAAAAGGTTGGAAAACGCATTAACGTTTTATTTGGGCCCATAATTGTGTGTATAATCAGAGGTAAAATTTACAGGGGGACAAAAAAAAATAAAAAAAATAGCTCTTGAATTATTGATGAAAAATTACAAAATTTGGGAAAAATGGAAATAAACAAATTAGCAAACAAAAAAAATTTAAATAAAATATTAGGTGAATGGGTTGGTGAGGCCTCTTGATGAGATCAAAATTCGGTGTAAAAAATCCCATTCTCGATTTTTACCAAGATAAAAAACAAAAGGGTGAGCCCCGCCTCAAATACCCTGACCCTACAAAAAACCCCCAAAGATTATATATCATAAAAGCCCTAACGGATACTTCTATCCCTTATTCCAATAGGTTTTTTTCCCCATAAAAACCCGAGTAATTGTTCTTGTACCAGGGAGGCCACCCATATACCAATGATGACCGACTACCTTGACTCTATGAGGAACGCAATAGCCAAAAAAAAATTATGAAATTATTGCAACATAAAACATTTTAGTTAAAAAGTAGGCCTCATTTTTGTCAAAACATACATACATGTTAAAAACAAAACTTAGGGGTCAAAGATTACCTAGATTATTTAAAAAGAATTTTTTTTACAAACCCAGTAAGCCTAGTAAACTGGGCCCCTTTTTTTTGTGTTTTGCCCCCATCCAATATTGACATATTTTTAACAAGGTAGTAACCCCTTTATGATTTATTTAAACACAACTTGTGAATGTGTGGAAAGCCAGGCCCCACCCTGGGCGGTTCCCCGTTAAACTGTAGGTCCTTCATTTCATCTACAATCACCATTTTACTTGCATAGTGCAAAAACCCCAACGGGGGAAAAAGAGTGATGATGTATGTAAAAAACATTAAAATTTGATTTTATGGTTTCAAATACTGTTGCCTAACAACAAAAAATAATTAAGGGTATCCCGCCAAATAAAATTTTTAAATTCCCTGACTTTTCCCGGGGCCCAAATTTTTAAATTTTTCCCGCACTATATGGGCATTCTCTAATTGAGGTAAATAGGAAATCCCAAAAATTTAAAAAAAAAAATTTAGGAAAATATAATTTATTGCCCCAAATTAAACCAAAAAGATTAAAAAATAAAAAAACCAGTAGAGGGTTGTTTTTCAATTTTTTCATAGTTTTTTTGTTTGTTTTTTTGTTCTACAAAAAATGGTTACCCATTTCTATCATTTCACTAAAACTGTTTAGATGAAAATAAAATGTTATAATCAGGGGGCCCGGATTTTTATGACATATCTTTTTTTTTGTCCTTCCTACAATGAATGCCATTTTACATAAACTCTGTTAAAACCCCGGTTGTAGAAATGTGTTTTTTTAAGGTATTTTTTGCCATCTTAGATTTAGGCCCTTTTTTGCTTTTTCTTAATTAAAAAATCATTTTTAAAAATTTTTATTGAGAAAATTTAAAAAAGGTTTGGAAAGACTTTTTTAAAATTATAAAACATAGAATTATCTGTGCTTTGATAAAAAAATTGTTTTTTCAAACATCAGATATTTTACACACACTTGTTGACTGAAGAAGATGAGTCCAATGAACTTTGTCCCTTTACCCGCAAATATAAAAATCCACATTCCCGGTGAGACCTTCATACACCTAATTTTTTAAAAGGGGCAGGGGGAGGGGGAGAGCAATTTTTTTGTTTAAATGAAAGTTTCCTTCTTTACATTCCTGAGAGTCATCACAAAAAATAGGAAAGGGGGGTGCGGGGGGGTGAGGGGCTATTTCTTTAAAACAGTTTTTTTAATTCCCAAAGTTTAAATGAAAACCCTGTTTTAGCTTCAAAAAATTTTAAATGCTGGGTTTTTATTTATCATGCACGTTATACAACGAGCGTGGTTTCCCCAGATAGCGTTGACTGACCCTCAGGGGAAATAGCGGTGCCGCCATTTGTACACGGGCCCCCTTACGGCCACAAAAAAATTTGGTTTCCGTTTTTTGAAGTCGTGCGGTGAACTTTTTTACTAAAAATGACGACACATATAAGGGTAGGTTTACATAAAATGGCCACCCTCACGGAACGGCCGCCACACAGAAGACGGCAACGCTATATTACTGCACGTATGAGGAAAAACCCCCTTTAGTGAAGTGATAACAGCATTTTTTTTTACAACAATGTTAGCAAAGTGATGTTTTTGGGGGACTTTTGAATTTATAACTATAATTTAAGTATAAAAAAGCAAACAAACATTGAGGGTTTGTTCCGCCCCAAATAAGAACAACACGCTAGGATAATGGGGAACAGGAAGATTCTGGAAAGTTTTTGCGGCAAATTAAAAATATGTGTTTTTTGAGTATGTTACTTGGGGGGCTAACAAAACATTGAATTTTAAAAGTCAAAATTATCAAAAATTTTTTGAAATGGATTTTTTAAACAAAAATAACTATTATAGGATATTTACTGTGGTTATTTATATTTACTTTTTTTTTTTTTTTTTTATACAGAACTTCCTTCAAAAATAAAAGGTGGGGGGACAGTTAGCGAGGGATGAAAGGGATTTTAAAAAATTGTTTGGCTAATTTTTTTACTATTATCATTTTTTAAATGTTTTATCAAAATTTTTCAATTTAAAATAAAAAAAGTGTTCTTGTTTTTAAAAAAAAACAAAATATTTACATAGGGAGGGACATAAAAATCCCTTAGTTTTAGATGACCCAAAAAAAAAACATTATTTTTTTTAAGATCGCAATAATGTAATACTATTTCTATACACATATTCATTGAAATTTTGGGCACTCTATGAGGAGATAAAGAATTTCATCTAAAAAAAAGGCTAATTGTTTTGGGGCGATTTAAAGGGTTTGGAAACCTAAATTGATACACCATACAGTTTAAAATTGTTGGAGAACTTTTAGTTTTTTCTTTTTAATAGCGTAAATTGAATTCTTTCACAGGCTAGCCATGGCTCAATTTGGAAAAAAAAAAGCAGAAGAATGAAAAGATGAAATAAAAATCACATCTGACTTTTAGAATTTAGATTAGTTGCCAACTGTGTTTTTAAAAGATTGTGGTGACTATTTAATGGAAGAAAGAGTTATTTTGAATATTGTAAAGAAAATTTTTATTTTTAATAATGGGTGAAAATCCAGAAATTTATAAAATTCCCCGACTTTTCCCGCCCAAGCAAAATTCCCCCGACTTTTTCCCCCGGGTTTTCCAGGTCAGGACAATAAACAAAAAGATAAAAATTGCTAACCCCAATATTGTGTTTGTCAAAATTTTTTGCTTCAGTAATAATTTAAAATTAAGTTGTTGACAAATCAAGAAATACATGTATTTGACAAGAGAAATTTTTAAACTTTTCTCTTACATTAAATTAGCCTGGATTGTTTATAAATGTGTTTGTTAAAGGGAGGAAGTGATGGTTATTGGTTCTTTAAATGCTAACTTTCGATGAATTGGTGAAGGGGTTTTGGGGGAGTGTTTGTGCAAGATTAAGTTTTTCTCTATAAGTTGTGTCCAGATATACCCATTTGGGTTTAGAAAATGCAGTTTGCCCAAAAACCCCTTTTTTAAAAATCATTAGACCTTAAATTATTAATAGGTTGGGTACCATAAGTGGTACAGACTGTAACATAAAATTTTGTTTGTTTTTGAGTTAAAGATTAAATTTCTTGGTAAATTCAAATTAAAGGGGAAAAATAGATGTTTTGTGTCATTTATCCCCTAGTATCCCAAGTAACCCTTACCCCCCAAAAAAAACTTCCCTTTTTTAATTTGCGGTAGCCCACTTTTATTTTAAAAAGGGCATGATTTATAAGTAATTTGGTACCTGGTGGTTAGGGGGAAGGTCAGACTTGTATGCTGGCCCGGGGGTTCATCCCCTTTGGGCCCCGGGAAGATTATCTGATTTCCCCAAACCTTCCTTCACCTCCCCGACAAGAATCTTGTGATTTGGGGAATGCCAGGGCCCCCCCCGTGTTTGGATCCCCTTAAAATGTAGTCCTCCCTTTCATCTCACAATCACCCCCACCATTACAATTAGCGTAAGTGGTATAAAAGAATGGGTAGTAAGACGCAGTGCTAATAAAAATAAAAATAACTAATTTAAATTAGAAAAAACCAACACACACCTTTCCCTTTTCCTTTAAAAAAAATTAATGCAGGAGTCAAATCCAGGGCCATTAGCCAGTAGTAGACAGGGTACAGAAACGCTTTGGTGGTATAAAAAAAAAAATAGTATTTTTTTAAAAGAAAAAAATTAACGTGGTAAAGCTTGGTGAGAAACAATAATTCCCTAGTGAGATTAATTAAATAAAGAACCTGATAAAAGGCAAAGTTTTGTACTTTGAAACAGTTTTTGTTTTTTTTCTTTTTTTTAAAATGATATGGTGTATTGATTTTGAATTATGCCCTTTTTTGTAGGTTATGTCACAAAGTAACCCGTTCTGACTTCACATTAAAATACTATCCTCCTTATAAAAGCTTCATTTCATGCTATTTAGTTTTTAGAGGTTTGATAAATTTGCTATTAATACTTTCCTTGTCAAGTTTTTGTGGTATGTAAAGAACCTTTACGCTTCCTTTTGAAAAAATATTTTATTAAAAAAACCTTACTTTGTAGCTTTACTAATTATGTAAGAAACAAACAAAAAAGTCAGACATTAAAATATTTTAAATGGATGTTAAATAATGAATTAGGACTACAGTAGCCCAATGGCTTTTTTGGTGCTGAATGACAACTCAAAGCTGACTTCTGACAGTCAACATTTAGATATATACCTAAAATTTGACTGTCAGAAATGACAGCTGCTAAACACATGTTTTTGCAGATCATATGGTTCGCGTAGGAATACATAATTTGATCTGGTAACTTTTCAAAGCCATCAGCTGTGAGCTGTCAGACGCCCCAAAGAAGCCATGGGGGCTACTGTAGTTATAATGTCTCTATCAGCTACATATATGACAACTACACATGGAAATAAACGGGTCTCTAAATGTATTAATCCATCCACCATTTTATTTGTTGAATTTTAATAGATTTCAAAATATTGGGTTAAGCTTGGTTGATTAATATTTTTTTACTATATACACATCAAAGATTTTTATTTAATTAATATGGTTAAATACATCTATAAAAGATATTTTAGTGTATGAATCTATTAGGGTTTTCTAAGTTGACAATCTCCTATTATTTCAATCCTTAGTTGTTAATCTAACCCACTTCAGTGGCCAAAACAGTCTAAGGCCTCATTCTTGTGTTAGACTAATCGGCTGAAGAAGGGAGTATTGGGGTTCGAATCCAGCCAGGTCTACTGAGGGGGTTTTCCCTAAATTGTTTTCTACTATCCTTCTATGCAAATGCAGATAGATTTCCTTTAAATGCTTCCTTTCTCAGTTCTAAACCCACTATAGTACAGTAATTATCATTTTAATATGCGTGTAACTTGAACATAAACTAAACCACGGTGATTAAGAGAAAAAAGATCATTGTGTTTATGTAAGAGGGTTAAATAAAGCTATGTGTGAGAATTTGATTAATGTTAATTCACTAAAAGACCTACAATCTGTGTTGGATTGAGTTAATAAGGAAATACTATCCCATGTGCAAGTTTTGAGTTTGCTACGAAAAAAAGTAAGATGTTCAAGGTGTGGTTGCTGTCAACAATTGTGTTTCACAATACCCTGTGAATTAAGTGAGTCAAGCACTTATTTTCTAAATTAATAATTAAATAGATCTTAGTATAACTTACGGGTGACTGGCGTTTATTTGTGTCCAATATTAATTAGGCTATAAGAATCTTCTAATGTAAGTAAAAAATTATCCATTTTTTAAAAGCATAAACATTCTGTGAATCAGTTTCTGTTGTTTGCAACATTAAATTATAAGTAAATATTTTAAAGCTGAAACGCGTGTCTCGCATAAGGATCCCGATTATCTAATGAGTTTCAGGAGAGTTAGTTAATTGTACACTTTAATATGGAAACAATTGTTAGTTTAGAGGTTGGTTCAATATCTCCCTTAGATTATTCTTTATTAGGGAAATTACAAGTCAAAGTTGTATGTACAATGTATAGTACCGATTCTAATGTGTAAAACCTATATGAAAAGTAGAATGTTATATTGGATAAAATTTGATCTAAGACCTGTAAACTAACAGTACACACATCAAAACTAAAAAGCTTTCAGTAATATAATACTAAAGTGCCTGTGAACTAAATATATTTCAATGTGATTTCCTACTATGTTAGTCTTACTGATATGACATTCTATGATGAATGTAATGTTATTTTTCAATCGTATTTAAGAAATAAACTTGAAAAGTTTGTCAATTTATAGACCTTTCAATCGTCATAAATTTGGTGTTGAACTAACTTCAATCACCCACAATAACAAACTCAATTTATACCAACATTGAAAAACTAAATTAAACTAACAACAAATTTAGTTCTTAATTTCATGCACGTTCTGAAAGATGATCAAGTTTTAAAGAAGTCTAAATTCAACATAGTACGTTATTGTAAGCCAGTTGATACCGAAAATATATATTTTTGCTGTCCAGCCCAAGGCCTTCAAAAATTACATAGTCTAATTGAGGGAAATAGATTGTATCCACTTCAATTTGTTCTCAAACAAACAACAATGTTTATTTACTAGTTTATATTGATTTACAGTAGCCCCATGGCTTCTTTGGTGCTAACTGACAGCTCACAGCTGACAGCTAAAAGCTTTGAAAGTTACCAGACCAAATTATGTATCCTACGCCGAACCATATGATCTGCAAAAAACTGTGTTTAGCAGATGTCACTTCTGACGGTCAAAATTTAGGTATATACCTAAATTTTGACTGTCAGAAGTCAGCTGTGAGCTGTCAGTCAGCACCAAAGAAGCCACGGGGCTACTGTATATAAACTAGTGGGCCTACCTAATATGTAAGCGCCATGACGATATACAAACAGTGATCTCTATACTATATTGGCTGAACCTAAACACACCCTTGAAACAAATCAAAATCGTGATGCTAAAGTTTGTCGTCTGCTTGCTAGTGGACAGAGTTAACAGTTTCTTTCAATGATCTTGCGCAAAAAGTATGTCTCGTGAATAATGGACAAGTATATATTTTTTAAATAGTTAAATATTATATATCACTTGACTGAAGACGTATTTACATTAAAGGATATACAATTCAGTTTTAAAAGTAATATTGTACAGATAAGAATCAAATATTTGATATTATATTAAAACATCTACCTAAAGCCCATGTTGTTTACATTCTATCGAGACTGCAATCTATTTAAAACTGGTTATTAGCTTATTTAAGAAACAATAAATATATTTAAAGTTCGATAACTAAAATTAAAAAGTAGCTGCAAACTTAATTAGATTCGTTTGAATGAAAATGAGTGTGGTAGTTTTTTTTATTGATATTTAGTTATAGGCGTGTATTAAGTATTGATATATTACAATATATTTAAAGTTGGCTCTTAGCTTGTACAGCCTATTGCTTTCAAAAGCCTTTATTATATTTAATTTTCGTTAGACTTTAATGAAATAATGTAGTTTAAAAATTAATTGCATATGTTTGAATACAAACTTGGTGTATTAGTTTTACATTCAAACTATTATTTAGATCATAGGGCTTGTAGGAAGTTTTATTATATTACTGTAAGAGCATAATTATTTTTAAGGTTTATTCTGGCAGGAGGTTAACCCACGCTTTATACATCCCACGAACTATCCTCCCTAGGGTGTGCCGGTAGTATAGTAGTTAGGGTTGGCTACCGGGCACCCAAATAATAGGGACGTTACATTACAATATATTTCAAGTTGGCTCTCAGCTCGTATCTTACGTTCAGAAATTATATTATATTTAATGTTTGGTAACTATGATGAAATAAGGTCGTTAAAAAGTAAAAACATGGTTACTTTTGTTCGAATGACAAACTTTGTGTAGAAGTCTTACGATCAAATGATAATTTAGTTTTTTAGGCCGGCCTATTTAAAGAAACAAGTCATAAGCGTTGAACTTAGTCATGCTCCTCAAAGCTTTATTAACCCATTTATTCGTTTAACTAACCGTACATTGATATCTCTAATATATTCAAAAAAATTAGCTAGTGTTGTCGAAATGCCACATTGCCTCGTATGTGTGTAAAATAGAAGGAAATACCCTAATATTTC
Organism: Timema cristinae; assembly: GCA_039000515.1. Lineage (NCBI taxonomy): Eukaryota > Metazoa > Arthropoda > Insecta > Phasmatodea > Timematidae > Timema > Timema cristinae. The sequence goes on along the minus strand of JBCFYV010007429.1, from coordinate 4,546 downwards.
CTTCTCTCTTAAACAATAGTGTGCAGACGACAGCTAGAAAATTTTAGCCTTAGATATCCATCCAGCTATATTATTGGGATCCATTGTCTACAATTGACTAATGTTCACAAGCCATGACGACACTACCAAGTATTTTTATAACACTATAAATCTGTGATCAGATGGCAAACCTGATATGTAAACTTTTGCTAATTTATCAGGAGAGCTATTTTCAATTCAGAGATAGTTAGAATCCTTCTAAGCGAATTAGAAATGGTAAAAGATTATATGATTGTTGTTAATTTTCATTGAACCATACATGTAGAATATTATGTTTATGTTCTGCCATCTTACAAAATGTATATAATATTTGTTTGGTAAGTTGGGAAAACTGATAAGTGAGATAACTCAATATTTATGAGGCTTCTTTGAAAAAAATACATAATGCTTGAAAAACATTTTATTTTCATTATCACAAATTGATGTTTTATATCACTAAAAAAACTTTATATTAGTTATATTCTTCGAATTGATCTTGGATCTCATCAAATTCTAAAGCTCGACCAAAAATAGGCAGCTTCTTATAGAAATCGTGGCAAATCTTAATCTATTAGGGTTAACATGGATAGTAAGTCCTGCTTTTTCAGGGGATTTATACACAAAGGTTGATTGTATGAGCGATTGACAACAGTTGTCATTGTTTCAAACCCAGATTAGGCTGTTGCTTGCTGAATTTCCCTCACCTTACATCTTTCTTGAGGTTAAAAACTTTGAATGGCTCTACTTCATTCAACGAATACTTGTATTATATTACACGAAATCAGTTGTATAACGAAGCCATCTTATTTTCGGTTACTTCACTTTATTCCCTTCATTGTCTTCTTTCTGGTGAATGAGGGAATATTTGTCAAGAGCTTAGAAAATGCCATAAAGTCATTTTGGGTCATTTCAGTGAAATTAAGGGTTTCTGTTCTCTGATCAGTCTTACAAACAGAAACCAGTCACGAGGAATCAAATCTTCATTTTTCGATCATCAATTTTCTTTTTAGCTCTCTCTATCACTGTCACATTCAAGTCTAGTGTGACCAGATAGAAGAAATTCTGGTCACATCAGCTTTAGTGTTTTTTTTTTTTTTTGCAAAACAAAAGTGAGAATACAGGCCATTAATATTTATATTTTGTCAACATGGAGCATCTGCATAAGTGATCACGTGCTCGACTTGAGGTGGTAGACTTATGACTTTCTTGTAGACGGAAGATGCAATGTCATCAGAACCTCTACCTCAGTTGCTTCATAACACATATGGCATTCTGAAGATTCCATAGAAGAGCACTCTCTAATGGTTAGATTGTACACTGATAGAAGTCTCTTGTAATACACAATGTTCGTGGATAGAAATGGACATGGGAGGACCTGTTGTAAATCAAAAACAAGAACTGTCTGATTTTCCGTTTCTTTTGCAGAACTCTTATCCTTAATTTTTACTGTCGTAACCTTTCTGTGCTTCTATGACATGGGCATTATGCAGCTCGGAATATGTTTTCTCTTTTCTTTGTTCTGGATGCATGGCGCTTCATTGTGACGAGCTCATCACGTTTTACAGGTATCCAAGTATGGTTGTTTAAACTTGTACCCTGTTTTGTTGGAAACATCCCTGAATACATCATAGCACGTGGTTTGGGTTTCTCCACTCTTGAGATTCATTTTTTATATTCGTCATGCATAATTTTTATATTCAAATGGCTAGGCAAGAATATTTCATTGGGACAGTCCCAGCGGGAATAATGGCTTTCATGTTTTGGATACTTTTTATGAAACGCCCTTATCTGTACTTGTTCTTTCAACCAACTTGTTTTCAGGAGTGTGCTGACCTCTTTTATCGTGCCCATGAAAACCAGTAGGTGAGGAACGAGGTTTATGAATAAGATAGTTCACTTTGGCCATAGTGACCCCATGAACATACATAAACATCTTTTTACAAATACTAATTTGTGATGTTCCAACATTCACCTTATAATTGGCAGTTATTTGTCTATTGTGAGTTTTAGCAGTATTCGTATTCCTAGTAGTTTTTTTCTTCACAAATTGATATTCGACAACAAATGATCTCATCTTTCACTTCTTTTGGCTTCTTAATAAATGCATCAAAAATTTCGAGTTGTTTTTCAGGATACATCTTTCTTCGCACTTAAGCCTACAACACTTAATAATTGGGGAAAAAGCTTTCCCTTGAAAACTTTTACCATGGCGGTTGACATGTGCAAACCTTGATCCTTCTTTTTTTTTCTCTCTTCCTTCCTTTTCCATACTCCTTTCCTCTTTTTTTGGCATCGGCTCAGTTGTAGGCTCCGAAGTTTCAACATCACTCGATTCATTGGCTTGAAGCTCTTGTTCTGTAGCATGTGATGCAGACTCAACTCTTATTAAATCAACTTGAGATCCATAGTTTGTAGGGAGCTCTAAAAACTCAACAACTGCTCCGGCTGGGAGGGGGGGGGGAATGAAGTCAGTGACATTACATCTTATACAGACACCCAAATTATACATTTGAATATTTGTGGATGGATAGTAATGGAAGCATACATGTGTACTTTAAGCTAACAATGTGAATAAATATAACACCCTGTCAGTGGAATCTCTATAAAAACTAGTCAGAGACAATTTTTTTTAAATATATTTATATAATAATGTTTAGGCTCCAGTTAAGCCACAAGACTTAACATATGGTGCCTGTTTGTATAAAATTTCATACACAATTACATACAAAAGTATACAATATAATAAAATAAAGAATAGGTCAGAACTGTAAATAACAAACAAGTATTCAACTAAAAACAGATATAAAATTATTTACACACTAGTAGCTGCAACCATCCACTCAGTGTACTACTGGACATCCTCAAAATTTCTACAACACAAAAAATAAACACTGTCAAGCCATAGCCAAGCATGCTGAGCACAAGACAACAGAGGTGGTCTTAATTTTCTCCTACTCTCCTACTACTACTAATAACATTAATTACTAACTACTACTACACTACTACTATACTACTACTACTACTACTACTACTATACTACTACTATACTACTACTACTACTATTATTATTATTATTATTATTATTATTATATTATTATTATTATTATTATTATTATTATTATAGGTAATCCGTTATAACAATTTTTGAACAGTACATGTATCACTAGACATGCATTGTTTCAAACAAAAGATGTTAGTTAAACAATAGTTTATTTACAAACATTTCATTTTGTGGACATTTTAAACCATCACTTACTTAAAGTTTCATGGTAGTTTTTATGTCAAGCAAAAACTTGAGCACAGATAAGCTTTGTTATTTACTAGAGGTTTTTAAAATCCAGAATAGGTTACAATAATCGCAAAATAAAATAAAAAGATAATGCTGTAGGCTCCATACATCAATGTTCTCAATGGCTTGGATTGTAATAGAAAAAATATTCACTTTTAATCTGAAACTACCATCTTCACTTGGTTTAGTAACCTATTTTCATTTTATTGGTATTGACATTCCAAAGGAAGTAACCTGTTATTTCTTTTCCCTTGGGTTAGGTGAAATAGCTAAAACATGAGTTTACTCACAAAAGGAGAACATTACAATCAGGTCCCTAGCTGAAATTTCTGTCAGGAAATGGTTAAGTAACTACGATAATTTTGCATATTATAGCCACACCATTGTCATATCCTTTATGCTTGACTGCTCACAAACTGTAAAATGATGTCTTGTAGTACCTAATAATGAAATAATGTATCCAGAATTTTGTTTCGAGTCTATTTAAATGGTTGATTTTGAAACCGAATGATTTACATTTAAATCAATCAATTCCGATATGTCAATCAATCACAGAATTATATTATAGTATCAAGGCTATAAAATACAACACGTTTATAAGTAACCTAATAATTTTATAATAACAATAAAGTAAATAGTAAGTACTAGGCCCTATATTAAAATAATTTTTCTTACCAATGAAAATTAATTATACTTATCTGGGGAGCTTCTGATTGGCTTAGTAGATTCCTCTCTATACTGGTCTGGTATTTTGACTACTTCCAGTTATATCAAATAATGTCCTTGGATAAATTCTTCTTCATTTTTACACTGTGTCTTATGTAATATAAAATTACCCTGATAACTAAACTCCACCTTACAACTTTTAAACACCAACATTTTCACTTTAAACTAAAAAACAACAGGAGCTCAGCAGTAAAATACATAAACACACCACTATGCATAGTCCAACATAACCTTAAACGTATAATTCAAGTGTTGCCAACAGAAAATCTACAGTTTCTCCAAGATGGAAAAACCAAATATAGTGACATATAATTTTCTTGACAGTTTAAAATAAGTTAATAAATGAATCAGATGAGTGGCAAAACACGTATCTACAACATATCAGCTTCTGATACCTTGAATATTTTTGTTTAATAGAATATTTTACATGACAAAACCAAATATGTTAACATATCACCTTCAGCCACTTACAAATTGCTTCAAGTTTGTGAAATATCTAAGATTTAAACCCCC
>JBCFYV010007416.1:0-10116 GCA_039000515.1 Timema cristinae | reverse complement strand
TCCTTTCATTAGGTGTACACTATAGTGGTCATTGTTCCCTTTATGAGGTGTACACCTATGTGGTCATTGTTACTTTCATGAGGGTCACTATAGGGGGGGTCATTTGTTCCTGTCATCGGTGTAAAATATAGGGGAAAATTGTTACCTTTCATGGGGTGTGCACTTTTAGGGGACATTGTTACCTTTCATGAGGTGTACATATATAGTGGTCATTGTTACCTTTCATGAGGTGTACACCTATAGTGGTCATTGTTACCTTTCATCAGGTGTACACTATAGTGGTCATTTTTACCTTTCATGAGGTGTACACCTATATGGTCATTGTTACCTTTCATGAGGTGTACACTTATAATGGACATTGCTACCTTTCATGAGGTGTACACCTATAGTGGTCATTGTTACCTTCATGAGGTTGTAGCATGTAAATTATGTAAAATTGACATCTACACCACGAGCCTACATGAAAGTAACTTACTAAATTATGATAATTATTATAGTGGAATCCAAAGAAGAGAATTAAAGTTGACATATTTAGGTATCATATGCTTCAACATCTGCTTTCCATGACTGGATGGGCTCGGATGCAGCTGGTAAAAAAAATCATACGCATCCTCTCTGTATCATCCAATAGTTGAAATGGACGAGACCGGCTTGGTCATGAGCCTATAGCGTTGCTGCCCTTGCGGCGTTCTTGGGACTTCTGTCTCCCCCCTTTTTCTTTCTTCTCTTTTCGTTTCTCCCCTTGTTTCCTTCTCTTCCATTTGCCAGTGTCTACGCTTTATTCCTTTTATTTCTGTTTGGTTAGAGAAATCGTACGGTATTAATTTATATAATGAGTGCCGCTCAGATTCACTCGTTGTACTTCACCACGTGGTATCATTGTAGAAGGAATCCTCACTCTATCACTTACAGAAGGGGAGCAGGCAAAGTGATAGACAACAAAGTGGTCGACACGAGGGACAAAGTGGGTAGACAGCAAACTGCTAGACACGAGGAAACGACACGGACCAAGTGATCGACACGAGCTGGACCATGTGATAGACAACAACCGGTAGACAAAATGAAAACAATTATTCGGAAGGCTGGGTGGGTCAAGTGGCCGACACGACTTGGACCAACTGATAGACAAGCTCAAGTATAGGAGTACAAAGTGATAGACAACCAAGCGATCGACACGATGAGAACAAATCTGTAAAATGACCAACTGCTAGACACCCAGAAACGACATGGACCAAGTGATCGACACGAGCTGGACCATGTGATAGACAAGCTCCCTATAAGAGGCCAAGTGATAGACAGCCAAGCGGTCGACACGAGAGGACCAACTGCTCGACAAACATCGAGATGAATCCAGTTAAGAGTGGCTCAAGTGACAGACTAGTTATTTCAAAACTAAAAAAGTGATAATAAAACTGGGCTTAGAAAGTTGGGTATAAGGATGGTCTGGATCTCCTAGAAATTGCTGTCCTCCGACACCCTAGATTTAACTAGCCCAAAAAGGGTGGTCCCCTTATATGTGTATGAACTTAAACCATTGTGTTTTTTAATTTTAATAATTTACTTACACATTGCACTCTCTAAAATATATTTTCTAACACTAGTTTAGTTATCATTTGAATAAATAATAGGTTTTGATACATACAATATGGTATCTTAAAATAAAGAATGTTTCTCTGAATGAAACGAGTTATCGGATCTGAAGAAAGGAGACAAAAGTTTTGTTATAAATGGTAAATCATACTTTAAGACCTAACAAGATGAAATAAAAAATTATATAAAAGAGCAACTGCCAGAAACTAAGTTGGTAGCTTATGATCAGGGTTCGGTTCCGATCAGTTACAGTGAGGGTGATTTTTCTTAAAAGGTTTTCCACTCTGCCACCACGCAAATTCAGGTGCACTATAAATAAATTTTAATCTTCCTCATTCTCAAACACATTAACGTAATTAGTAAATAAGCGTATAACCCGAACAGGTGGTAAAGACACAGTGATACAAAAAAAAAATCTAATTGAACTAATGGATTAAAGAAGAAATGTTGTTATTATAAGATGTGTACTCTCATTTGCATTTAGGGAGAATGTAAACCATTAATGAAATATCACCCTCCGTACACCCGACTGGATTTGAAGCCTGATATCCCCGTCATTGACAGTCCAGTCTATTTTGAGAATGACGCCTTAGACCATCAACCATCGAATCTAAGAACATTTTGTTGATGTTGCGTTAGCACCAGGTTTATTAATGGGTTAGAATAAGGAGCTAAGTTAGATGAAATAATCCCGCATTAGTGTAAAAGTTGGATGTAAAAATCACAAGAGTGGTAACTATCAGCCCAATCGCTCAGTCGAATGATTACTCTTATTCAAGCTACTCTAAAACCTTACTATACCGTGTGACAAACAGCGTTATTTAGGAGGTCAAACAATACCTACACCTAGCAAGTGTTATTTAGGTCAAACAATACTTACACTAGCATAATGTTATTTAGGAGGTCAAACAATACTCACCCTAAGCATACAGTGTTATTTAGGCAAACCATACCTACATATACATTTTAAGCAAAATCTGTAGATCCGTTCTAAAACCTTAGGAATTAAAAACAATCACTCATTGATTAGACTATCCTTAATTTGAGAGGTAGGGTCAAAATTAAAAAAAAATCTTGAAGAATTATCCTTATAAATATAAATATCAAGTTTGGACAAAATCCATTCAACCGTTTTGAATCTGTGGCCAGGGAGACAAACAGACCGACAGACATGGGAACAGACATAATTGTAAAATCTTGGCACAAAAAGGTCAAGAAATCACACTACGGGCAATAAAACTTATAGCTTACACTAAGGTAACGCGCTCTACTTTGTATTTCACAAATTATTTTAAAAATAATCCAAAATCCCAATGACTTTATATAACTTATCTGTCTCTTTGACTTTTCCATGTAACACCCAATTACATTACACTGTTTTTCATGAGCGTAGGAAGAGTTTGGTTATGATTCTTTGGCGTGGCGAGGGGGGGTCTAAATTGTATGCTTCTGGCATGATATAAGACTACTGAGAGTAGAAAATTATTTTAAAAGTGGCGGCGGAACCTTATTTGTGTGAATGGTATCGAAAAGGGTTTTTTGGGAACTTTTCTATCTCCCTCTTTCCCCCAGTTAATATTTCAAAAGTAGATGCTTAGAAGTAGTGCTCCTCAAGTGGAGAGTTTTTTTTATGAACCATACGCTTTTTTTTTTCAAGATATTTAGTGTAGACTTCTCCGAGTTTTTTTTTTAAATTTGGATAATCCAAAAGGCTATTTGGGGTAGTGCTCCTTCTGCAAATTTTTGAAAATGAATGCTTCTAAAATCTATTCTAATAGTGCTCAACCATAATTTTTTATAAATTAGATTACCTAGAATCTATTTAAACCTCCCCCAGAATTCTTCTGAAACTTGGATGCCCGTAAAGTAATTTTAGGGGGATCTTTGCCAGATTTTTTTTATGGAATTTTTTTAAATATCAGATGCAGCTAGTAGCTATTAGAAGTATTTGAAGAATTTTTGAAAAATTCGATGCTTTTAGATGATATACTACCTATGAGATTGGAAAACAGAATAAAATCAAGATAATTAGTTTCTCAAATTGACTTATTTAAAGACTCTTTAGCTATCAACATTAAAAACTTTGGTGGGAAGTGGGATTTTGGAACATCCTAACCCTCCTCCCCTCTGACCCCACACACACTTCCCTCTCGCTACGTTCTTGCTATGTTCCTATCTTATTAGCTGCTTTCTTTAGGATAACAAAAGTTCGTATCAACCCTGTCAAGGTTCATATTGTGTAAGGCATATTAAAAAAACCTTTAAACTAGGGTTGATTAAAATATACTGAGTATACATACATCTACCTAGCCCAACTTTTATAGTGTGTGCGTGCTGTGTGTGTGTATATATATATATATATATATATATATATTATATATATATACACACACACACATTTAATATGCCTACTTAGTCAACCAAAAGAAATTATTTTTAAAACAGATATCCTGCAATAACAATGCAATGTAAGTTATTTGTTAAAAATCGACCAACACTTCTTTGTCAAATGTTCTTCAAACGCCTAAATAGACTGCATTTTACAGTAACGCTTCTAATAATAGCGTACATGCAATAAAATTTAACCATAAAATACATCCCTAATTAGTGAGTTATGACTTGTAATAACAACAGAAGTACCAATATAATATTTTTACGTACGATTCCAACATAGAATTGTACAAGGTAAATAATAATTTGAAAATTAATACATTAACTGCTGGGTTCAAATCAATGTTATAGTTTATTCCTTGTGACGTTTGTTTGGGGTTATAATTTCTGACACTGACACGTGCACACACTCAGATAAAAATTGACTTGCTGTTAGGTTTCAAAGAGATGCCGCTATTATCAGTCGTGCAGGTTCTGTACTCGTGACCTTGTTATATTTAGGGGCAAGATGATATTACAGCAAGACTTTCTGCCATATAGAGAGACCTTTGACTAGCACACCAAAGCTCTACAACAGGCATGTCAAACTTGCGGCTCGCGGGCCGCATATGGCCCGACCCATGATATGTGCGGCCCACGGACCTTTTTAAGAACCATATACAAATATGGCCAGATCCATTTTATTATATACATTGTAGAAATACACCATTTTATATTATGACATTTAGCTATTAGGCATTATTTGGAGAAATATTGCACTTGAGGACCTAATTTTTACTTTTTACTCACCAGAGATCGATTAACAAAATTGTAAAATTTACACGCCCGTGTCCCATATTTGACACGTATAATTGTGTGTAGAGTTGTTTTATCTAATGATAAGGAACAAACACCGAAAGGTCACGGCTTACGGAACACACTTTTGTCAACAGTGAAAAGTGAATCAAACACAAGAGTTTGGAATAATCACACTGCTGGGGGGAGGGGGGGGGGGGAGAAGAAAAAGAATCAAGTCTTAAATTAATTTTGTAATAATTAGTAAGGACTTTGAATTTTTTTTTCTTAATATGGTAATAATAAAGAATTTTCTGAAATGTGGCACCCTAAGCATTATCAATATTAAATGTGGCCTTTTTGATCAAACGAGTTGCACACGTCTGTTCTACAACTAGCTATCATCCGGTGCGGTAAGCGAGAAATTGGCCACGCAGACGTTTAGCTCTAGCGCAATATTTAGTTATTAACTTACTTATTCTATGGCATTAGGAAATCTAAAGTTCATTGTCAAACTTACAAAAGTACGTCAACTATCCCTATCTTTAGTTAGTTGTATCCAGTCCACTATTTGAGTGTAAACAAGGACAAGCGTGTATTGAATTAACTATTCTCTCAACTTAACCCACTCTTAACTGGATGATATCAAAGTTTGTCGAGCAGTTGGTCTCTCGTGTCGATCGCTTGGTTGTCTATCACTTTGTACTCCTATACTTGAGAGCTTGTCTAGCAGTTGGTCCAAGTCAGGTCGGCCACTTGACCCACCCAGCTTCCGAATATTTTTTATAGCTTGTCGAGCAGTTTGTTGTCTAGCAGTTTGTATGGTGCCTTACATGAAGTACCAGCTCGCCATGAAGTTTGAATCGTGGGGCTCACCACGTCTTCGAGGGAAATCCTCTTCGATCTTTTTAAGTATCAAGGCGTTATTAATAAGTCTGGGTCTAGTCTAACAGACTAGAATTTGTTGTCATGTTCTTCAGACTTAGTTTGTATAGCCGAGGCGACTATAGTGTTTGTCATGTCCTTCAGACTTAGTTTGTATAGTTGAGGCAACTATAATGTTTGTCATGTCCTTCAGATTGTTTGTATAGTTGAGGCAACTATAATGTTTGTCATGTCCTTCAGACTTAGTTTGTATAGTTGAGGCAACTATAATGTTTGTCATGTCCTTCAGACTTAGTTTGTATAGTTGAGGCAACTATAATGTTTGTCATGTCCTTCAGACTTAGTTTGTATAGTTGAGGCAACTATAATGTTTGTCATGTCCTTCGACTTTAGTTTGTATAGTTGAGGCAACTATAATGTTTGTCATGTCCTTCAGACTTAGTTTGTATAGTTGAGGCACTATAATGTTTGTCATGTCCTTCAGACTTAGTTTGTATAGTTGAGGCAACTATAATGTTTGTCATGTCCTTCAGACTTAGTTTGTATAGTTGAGGCAACTATAATGTTTGCCATGTCCTTCAGACTTAGTTTGTATAGTTGAGGCAACTATATGTTTGTCATGTCCTTCAGACTTAGTTTGTATAGTTGAGGGCAACTATAATGTTTGTCATGTCCTTCAGACTTAGTTTGTATAGTTGAGGCCAACTATAATGTTTGTCATGTCCTTCAGACTTAGTTTGTATAGTTGAGGCAACTATAATGTTTGTCATGTCCTTCAGACTTAGTTTGTATAGTTGAGGCGACTATAATGTTTGTCATGTCTTCAGACTTAGTTTGTATAGTTGAGGCGACTATAATGTTTGTCATGCCCTTCAGACTTAGTTTGTATAGTCGAGGCGACTATAATGTTTGTCATGTCCCTTTGGGACTTAGTTTTATATAGTCGAGGTGACTATTTTTTAGATTTCTTTATTTCAGTCAAAATGACTATATTTTTGTTTTGTGTACTTCTGACTTAGTAGGTGTAGTCAAAGTGACTAATGTATTCTCGAGTCTTTCAGACTTCTTATATTAGTCAAGTGACTAAGTTTTTCCCTATGTCCATATGACATAGCTTAAATATAGGGCCTTGTGCTCCAGAGGTAATAAGGACCTAGTCTTAAAGGTTGCTTTTCTCCACAAATACAGTACTTCCTTTTTAGTTCTTATGACTAGTCTGTTTTCTCATGACGCCGTGGACGTCGTGTTCAGTTGTTTAATATATGTATGGCTACAACCAGGTTTTCAGTCCTTTTTCTTGGATCCAGTTGGAATCAATGTATTGAACCACTCTTGTTGGCACGCTTTGCGTGTGGTATTAGCTGGGGTGGGTAAAGCGTGGAACTCCGCGCGTTTTCCATAATGGGGTCCGTGCAGATAATACATTTGCGTTTAGCCCGTCGTTGGCTCCTATTTTATTATTATTATTTATTATTATTATTTTATTTTAGCACGCGACTTACTACCCATTCGGGTTATACGCACTTACGCTAATGTGTAATGGTGGGTGATTGTGAGATGAAATGAAGGACTACAGTTTAACGTGGAATCGAACCATGGTGGAGGCCTGGCATTCCCCACATTCACAAGATGTTTGTCGAGGTGAAGGAAGGGTTTGGTAATCAGATAAATCTGTGCCGGGACGAGGATTGAACCCGGCCGCCAGCATAGAAGTTTGACACCTTACCTAGACCACCAGGTCACCGTTGGTCCTATTGACTAAGCATTAAATTTAGTTGTACTAAAGTATGTTGTACCCAGGGAAAGGGTATGTATAAATGTACTATTGAGTGTCTGGCAGTCCTATTGGGACAAGGACCGGATTAGTACTATTTGGTGTTGACACCTGTTTGCTAGCCATTACAATGTAATTAACAAACCTTTCTCATATAATTCATTATACAATGTATCTTCAGGACTTTCTTAAGTCCCAATCAAGCAAACCAGTTCAAGTTATATATATAATAGTAACTCTAAACTTATAGGATTTACAGTTAACTTTAATTGGTAATTGGTAATAATTCCACTGTTTTTCATTTACTGACAGTAGCCTGGTGCTTGCCCAGCTGTTTTGATAGTGAATAGGCTCTTCCAGCCTACTGCCTTTGACCATGCTGCCTTGGACGCTTATTTACCGAGCAGCTGCAAGACAATCCTATAGTTTGGACTTGCTATATATCAACACATCTTGTGTTTAACATCTAATTTTCCGTGATACACGATATGTTACCTTGTTTTCCTGAACTTATATATTACACGTTCAATTGTCAACAAGCATTACTTCTATATAACTATTGTAATCTTATATCACATTTATGTTTTTCTCTAATAATCTATTTATTGTTAACTTAATTATTTGTGTTACGTAATTAATTATCCAGAACAACGAAGTAGTTACAATCGATAAAATCGTTACAGGTTGTATACACATATAGTGGACATGTTACCTTTCATGAGGTGTACACATATAGTGGATATTGCTACCTTTAATGCGGTGTAACACATATAGTGGACATTGCTACCTTTCATCAGGTGTACACATATAGTGGATATTGTTAACTTTCATGAGGTGTACACATATAGTGGAGATTGTTACCTTTCATGAGGTGTACACATATAGTGGATATTGCTATCTTTCATCAGGTGTACACATATAGTGGACATTGTTACCTTTCATTAGGTGTACACATATAGTGGACATTGTTACCTTTCATGAGGTGTAAAATATAGTGGATATTGCTACCTTTAATGAGGTGTACACATATAGTGGAGATTGTTACCTTTCATCAGGTGTAAACATATTGTGGACATTGTTACCTTTCATCAGGTGTAAACATATAGTGGGCATTGTTACCTTTCATCAGGTGTACACATATAGTGGACATTGTTACCTTTCATCAGGTGTACACATATAGTGGATATTGCTACCTTTCATCAGGTGTAAACATATTGTGGACATTGTTACCTTTCATCAGGTGTAAACATATAGTGGGCATTGTTACCTTTCATCTGGTGTACACATATAGTGGACATTGTTACCTTTCATTAGGTTGTACACATATAGTGGACATAGTTACCTTTCATCAGGTGTACACATATAGTGGACATTGTTACCTTTCATCGGGTGTACACATATAGTGGACATTGTTACCTTTCATCAGGTGTACACATATAGTGGACATTGTTACCTTTCATGAGGTGTTACACATATAGTGGACATTGTTACCTTTCATCAGATGTAACCTATAGTGGACATTGTTACCTTTCATCAGGTGTACACATATAGTGGAGATTCCTTGCCTAAATTTATTTCTAGAATTATATTTTACTTTAAATTTATTTGGTTGTAAAATTATATTGAACACTATCTCCCTTGTTTAGGCTTTCCACGTAGAGATTGAAACTAACACATTTTACTCGATGGTAAATATTAAGTGAAAGCTATTTTAATCACACAACAACTAAATTAAACATATTTTTATATGACTTATTTAAAAATTCTATTCACACAAGCTTATTAATAGCTATTGTAAATAATTTTGTTGATGTAGGAATATTTTGAAACATATAAAAAAAGTAATAGTTATAAAAATCGAAATAAATCAAAACACAGGCATAATATTTCGTAATTATTTTGTTGATCGAACTAATAAGTAATTTTAAAAGGTTACGAGGTTGGATGAATAAGGGTATTTCAACTAAAGATTTTCCCAACATATTTTCATGCTAATGCGAATACTTCTTAATTCAACCTTCCTCATTCCTAACTAAAGGATTACAAATCTACAGACGGTAGTAAGATGCGTAGCACTGGAAACGTCCGACATCTTAGCTAAGTCAGTAGCGTGTATGTTACTGAGTTAAGGGTCCCGGATTTGATTCCTGGCATGACCGAAGAATGTATCTAAGTCTTGAGCAGATATAATCAGTTGATTAAGAAAGTGCACATTAAACACCTCAAATAAATGAAAAAAAACCATTGTTAAACCTCCTATAACCATTGTTTAGTGAGTGTACCAGTGGTGGCTCGTATATAGGCACTGTGGAACTGCAGCACCACTATTTACACTTGATATTATCGATAGCATTTAATATTATGAGTCCTTTTTTTCTTTGATTCTTTCTTTAATTTTGTAGTACAATATATATTCCTCAAGCTTAGTGTCGTACTTCAGTAGCCATCCCCAGTTTATGAAAAAGATACAAAAATCTTTATATGGAACTGTGCGCTTCACAGTGCAGCGACGTGGTGTTTGACTGTTGTGCGCATGCGCACATAGGAAGGGTGTGAGGAGGAAGGCGGGACTGCCAGATAGAGAGAGCACTGTTGCTCTCGCAGTGCCGGCTCCAACGTGATGGTGGAAGCAAGTTTTTTTTTTTACTCAGAGGGGTGTTGTGCTTAAAAACTGTCAAAAGTTTGATGGATAAAGTGTTAAA
>JBCFYV010007406.1:0-30462 GCA_039000515.1 Timema cristinae | reverse complement strand
AGTCTAATAACATTTGTTTTAAAAGTATCAATGATAAAAACAATCAATGAGCACCAATACAAAACTCACATATACCATTATTATGTATATTATAATTAAAACAATAATTTTACAAGCAAAATACAAACACTCCTGTTAAAGCACAATTTTTACAAAGCAAACATTTTCTAGTGTACATAACTTTACAATAAAATACATTAAAACATAACATAAATCTCCGCTAGTGCTTTTTATTTTCTAAATTAATTTGATCACAAAATATAGGTTTCATTTTCTCTACTATAAGTAGAAAACAATTTCACAAAAGAATGAATATTCAACCAAATTTGTAGGTTTAATGACTATCATACTATTTTTTTTTAGTTTAACACCTATAAAAATATTTTAAACTTATTTTCCAGTTTCATAGCTATTGATACTAGTTATTTCATCGTGGATAAGTTAGCTTAAACGTAAACAACAATAGACAATTGATTACCTCTACCTTTAGTGACGTTGTAATCCCAAGCTCTAGATATTAGAGGGATTCAATACAAAAAAAAAAATTAATTTTATTAAATAATTTAGAAAAATAGGAGTGCGAAGTGTAAACAATATTATGTTTTTTTGTTGTGAAATATATTAGGGTACACAACCCATCTCCTAGAAGGAGGGTAATCTCACTGTTCTCCTTCAGTGACCAATTTAGTTTTAATACGACGAGGACGAAGGCTAAGTTAAAAAGGACAACAAAATTATATGTATCTAAACCTAAGGATAAATGGCATAATTATAATAGTAAAAAAATTCATGTCTTAATGAAACTTTGCTTTTATTTCATTTAGCCTCATATTCAAGAACATATCACTTCTTCAAAGAATCTAAGCATATTCTTTTTTTTTTATATACAATATCTGTAAAGGCTGAATAATAACAATCTATTATTATTGTTTTTTACAAGACTTTCTATTAAAGTACGTGTATTAAATTTTAATGTCAAGCATTATAAACATGGCGTATAACAATATAAAAAACTTAAATGAGAATTTTAGCAATGACTTATTTTAGTGCAAGTCAAAATTGTAACTAACAGTATTATAGTTCCGTGATTGCCCCATTAAAGATCAGCCTACGCATGACGTCTCCACAAATTACGGAATCCTCCAAAATTTGAAGTAATACAGAATAAACTTAGAAATTCTCACATTAAACGTTAAGGATAATTCCTAACTTTATCATAAGAAAAAATTATTATTACCATTCTGCCACGTTCAAGAACTATGCAAAATAATTCCTAAGTTAGATACATAACGTTAACTATACAAGAATAATTATTAACGTCCGCATTCCAACAACTAAATCATTAAGGCCTAATATTATAAAACTTCTTAATATGGATATTAAGACAACACGCTTTGAAAACATAATTTTAAAGTTAAATAACTGAATCCAAGTTGATAAACAAGATTTGGCTAACATTAGAAAAATTCAAAACTCGCCTTAAAAACTTCCCCACATTACTTTGTATTATAAGTAAAGTCCTATTTATCATGCGTAACATAAGTGAAGTTATTTTAATATTCAGTAAAATAAATGAATATTCATCTATGACGGTAAATAACAATAAATATACGTAAAGCCAAAAGGAATTTTAGAAAATTACATAATATTTATTTTTAAGCCGAAAAAGAATTTCTCCTTACATTATATGAGTCTGCCTTTGAAGCCTAAGCTTCGTCAATGTCCGAGCCTAATCCAAGAGTGGCTGCTATCTTGGTGAACAGTCTCTTATATGGCGCAACTATCGAACACTCGAGACGGAATTACACCAAGGAGGGGATCACCGATTATAAACACATGGAAAGGGGAGATGCGTGGTACTAGGTGCGTTGAGAACATTCTATCAAGGCCTAGGCTCTTCCACGCTGTTCTCGGCGTCCATGTTCTTGAGACAAGTGGTGGTGCGTAGCGGCAAAATGCAGCACTAGGATCATCGCTCTTAGATGTTGCACTGTTGTTATCGTGTGTGGACGTCCTTTTCCGCTCGCTCGTCCGGTCGGTGAAATTGGGTAAGCGCTGTTCTTGTTGACTCTCCCTTTTTTAGACGCCTTGTAGCAATAATTGCTACAAATCTCCCCCCCTTGATCTGGCGTTGGGGGGGGGGGGGGGTGTTGTTATGGTCAGCATCGCTGACTGTTCCTGGTGACTGTCCCTGGCTCCTTTGGGAAGGTGAAGATACTTGGGGTTACTTTCGGTGTTCTTCTCGCGTTGTCCTTATTTCGGTCCAGCAACATCTTCCTTGGGATATCTGGACCCCACAAGGTTTGAGGCACCGCATCTCCAGCCGCTCGCTGCTCCATCCTGGACAGGTCCACCTTTCACAACTGCTCGGTCTCATTCTCAGCCGTCCAGGATAACTGCTCTTGGAGTTGTAAACGCCTTCTTTCATGCCTTTTGGCATGTTCTCCACAGCGTTCTATTCCATCACGCACAGACAGGGGAAATAAGGGAACGGAAGACGTGAGGTAATGGGAGTTCTCAGAGCTGCACATAAGAGACAAGAGTTAGTGTTCACCAAGACAGGTACATTATAATACCCATGAATAGTTCCGCCAATTCATTAATCTGATTTGTTCCTTTTGAAAGACACACGCTACAACTAGCCATTTATTTTACATCCTCACTCTCATACGAGGACGTAATGGCATAAATATTCAGACGAGGCACTAGAGCATACTGCACATAATATACACCGTCCCACTTTTATGGTGTCTTCTCGTTCCTATCACCAGGTCCACAATATCGATAATATAATAGGCTACGGTCATAGTCCTATATTAGGCTCCCTTAACTTAAACCATTTAGATGGAGTCCAACAGCTATTAAATGTTTATTTTGCCACGGGCCCGGGCTTATATATATATATCATGGAGATACACATACTTACAACTAACTTATCACTATACATATATATGCGAAATACTTAACCTAAATTACACTATATGCCTTCCATTATCCTTAGGGACTCTTGGATTTGTACTCTTTATATGACTGACGTGAGCGCGTCTCGTCTCAGCCCGGTCAGCATCTTTCTGAAGGAGCACTGTGACAGGGGTGAGAAACTTAGTCACCCTCCCATGGACCACACCACTTGGGGCACAGCTTTGCAGATCTTTTGTCGACCGCGGAGCTCAAGGGAACTCTTTGCATAAAACAAGATCTCCAACTTTAAACGAAACGGGAATCCTCCCTTTGTTATATGCATTAGCCACCCTTTTCTGTGCCCTCCTAAGATGGTCCAAGACACTCCTACATCTATCCTCCCTGGATACCTCGTCACTATCCTCTAACAGGGGATGAATGTCCCAAATATTAAATAAAGGGTGGATCAGCTCCCGCCCGAGGAACACGGACGCAGGGGAGCATCCTGTTGATTCGTGATAGGCGGAGTTAAAAGCCATATTCAAGAAATCTAACTCCCTATCCCACTTCTGTTGTACCTGATTATGAAAAATGGTCAGGGCTATGCCCAGGTTCCTGTTAAACCTTTCTACATGGTTGGGTCCCGGGTGGTAGGGACTGGTGGTAATATGCCTAATGCCCCACCCAAAGCACATATCATGGAAAGTAGTTGATCGGAAACAAGGTCCGTTATCACTCACTATGGTCTTGGGGGCCCCAAAGAATGCCCACACTCGTCGACACAGGGCGTTTACAGTAGTTGTAGCTTTCATGTTCCTTAAAGGAATCAATATAACGAATTTGGAAAATGCATCGACCAAAACGAGAATACAAGAGTTACCTAGGGTTGATCGGGTGATAGGCCCCACATAATCAACGAACACCTTCTCCCAAGGGCGTTGGGCTACATCGGCCGAATGTAACCCAACCTTGGAATTATGGGCCGGTTTGGCCATCAGACAATCATCACACTGACTAACCCATTCCTTAACGTCCTGATATTGCCCAGGCCAAAAGAATTCTCTTGAGATTTTCTTGACAGTCTTTAATACACCAAGGTGACCTCCAAATACCGAATCATGAAAATACTTCATTAACATCGGGCGTACAGACACTGGAACAACCACTTTCTTACCTTTTCCATTAGCGAGAGTAATTTACAAGAAGATCCCTCAATATAGAATATTTCCCCACTTGTTCCCCTTTCCTGATCCTTTCCATAATTTCCTGGCACCATGGGTCACTGCCCTGATGATCCCTGATAGAAACAAAGGACTCTGGTATCGATTTAATGACCAAAGACGCGGGCGTGATTTCCTCTGCCCCAATGGGATCACAGTCTTCTACCATGCGTGATAGAGCGTCCGCAGTAACATTGATTTTCCCCGAGATGTGGTGGGTCGAAAAATTGAATCGAGATAGCCTCCAAACCCATCTTCCTACCTTGCCTAGTTGTTTTGGATGATTCCACATCCATGCCAGCGCCATGTTGTCGGTATACAATTCAAATTTTCTCTGCTCTAAATAATCCGCAAACCGTTCTACCCCATTGACACATGCCAGGCATTCCTTTTAATAGGCACTGTACCTTCTCTCCGCCTCGGTGAGTGTCCGGCTAGCGAACGCTACCGGCCTAACACCCTCAGGAGCCCGTTGAGAAAGCACAGCTCCCAGAGCAACTGCCGAAGCATCCACGTGAAGAAGAAATGGCATAGAAAAGTCGGGCATCCGCAATACCTCGGGAGAGATAAGTTTACTTTTTAGAAGATCGAAGGCACGAGCCTGCTCCACACCCCAACGAAAAACAACACCCTTCTTTTTTAAAGAGTTAAGAGGCGCGGCTATTTCAGAGAAAGATGGAATGAACCTAGCATAATATGCGCACATCCCAATGAAACGCATGACACCCTTAAGATTTCTGGGCGGGGGGTATTCAACAATGGGGCGGATGCGCTCAGGATCAATGAGAAGGTTACCAGAACAGATAACATAACCTAGATATTTAATAGACGGCTTCGCCCACGTTACCTTATCCGGATTAACTGTTAAGCCTACTCTACGCAAGCGACTTAACACTTCCTCTAAATGCTTCACATGATCACTCATCGAGTCGCTATACACACATATATCGTCAAGATAGTTGAATACATAATTAAATTTAATATCAGCAAGGACGTGATCTAGAACGCGACTCAATGCCTGTCCACCAATACTACACCCGAGGGGGACGCGATTAAACTCATACTGTCTCCATGGGGTGACAAAGGCTGTATATTTTTTTGAAGACTCCACCAGGGCACATTGTAGAAAACTCGCATTAAGGTCAATTAAACTGAATACTTTTGCTCTACCTAGGTGCTGAAAGGCTGAGTCGATACTCGGCATCGGATAAGGATCGAACTGGATTTTTTTGTTGATTTTTCTATAATCCACAACCAATCTATAACCTTCCCCCTTCTTAGGTATAATGAACGCGGGACTGGCATAGGGAGAAATAGAAGGACGTATGACACCTTTGGACTCTAAATCATCAATCAGCTCTCTGAATACTTTCATCTTGGGGGGGAACAAGAGTATGGACCTGACCTTACAGGAATATTGTCCTCCACCACAATCTCATACGGTAATACATCACATTTTCCCAGTCTACTCGTAATAACATCAGGAAATCTCTTAATAACCCCACTAATTATTTTTTCATCCCTATTAGTGACGCACATAGAAGCAATAATAGAAGAACGACATAAAGCAATTTTATTTCTTGGGGCAAATTCGAAAGACAATTCTCCACGACTAGAATTAATTATCGCACGGGTTTCCACCAAAAAATCGTTACCCAAAATGATATCATAGGGGAGGGCAGGAACACAAAACAAACTTCTTTTCCAAGAAAAACCAGCTATTTTTAGGGTTACTTTTACCCTCTTACTTGCAATCAATAACTCTCCATTTCCCACTATAAATGGCTTAGTAACCATATTTTCAATATGAACTTTCTGTGAACTAATAATGCCATCCAAAAATGTAGAGTTAATAAAGGATCCACTAGAGCCCGTATCTAGCAAAGCAAGACCATCCTTAGATCCAACCGTAACTCTAACAACAGGAGAACAAGGGGAATTATACTTTTTTTGTGAAGCGGCCCCCTTTCTACCCTCCACGTTAAGCGTTTCCCGCCGTACAGTCGCGTTGATAATGCCCAAAATGACCACAACGAAAACACTTAACGCGAGATACGTCTACTCGTCTTCCCGACCTAATAACTCCAAGGGGCCTTACTCCCCGGTCGGCAGAAATACTAGGGCCAAGTGGAGCAGTCGCTGCGGCTGAAACTGCCCTATTCTGAGTGAAGCTATTTTGAACTCGCGCAGGAAATTTTTCAAGGTACTCTTTTTCTGCTAGTAATGAACCCTCAATATTACTGGCCAATGAATATAATTCTGCCAGGGTGGATGGTTTGTATGAAAATATAAAATGTCTCCGCGTCAACGGGAAACATTTTCTAAAATAATCTCCACTACCTCCTCCTCCGCTAGGTTGAGATTTAATATCTCCGCGGTTTCAGAGATAGCCAGGATAAATAACCGAAATGGTTCCTGGGGCCCTTGAAAACGCCTCAATTTCTCATTATAAAGTTTCTCTTTCTCTCTCCTAGAACACAACGACTCAAGGATACGACCTTTTACCCCATTCCATGAAATGCCTAATTGTAAACATTCGGAAACTAGGTGCGCTAAAAAACCTGACGTTCTCCCTAAACATAATGTAAGGAATTCAATATCGTCTACCAGCCGAAGTTTAGCAATTCTATTAGCCTCTAACAGAAAATTAAATAGATTGGCACAGGACTGACCATCACAAACAGGAAGTTGTTTCAAACGTTCACTTACTACTTTACTCTGAGTTTTAGAGGAGACTGTCACCGGCTGATGACTAACTTGAATTACCGGGGGGGGGATAGCTTGCTCACGAGCCCCATTTAAACCTAAGTGATCTGACTTGCCTGACTCGACTTGTTCCAGAGAGGGATGGCTAATGTCATAACTAATATTATCATTATCTTTTTGTCTGACTTACTGAAAGCCTCAGACAGCATGGATCGCAACGCCCCCACAGTAGCTTCGGGGTGGAATGATATGTTTCTGAACTTGAGCTCCCGGTGAAGATCTCCAAGTTTAAGTCCATAGATCTCGGATCTGCTGCTGATCATGCTTCCCGGTGGGGTGGCCATGTCGGAGGATGAGTTCATGAAACAGTTCAAAAAACACAATTATTATAGTGAAGTTACACTTACGCGCACTCTATAAGCAGGGTGGCGCAGCTTGTAATCCCAAGCTCTAGATATTAGAGGGATTCAATACAAAAAAAAAAAAATTAATTTTATTAAATAATTTAGAAATATAGGAGTGCGAAGTGTAAACAATATTATGTTTTTTTGTTGTGAAATTTATTAGGGTACACAACCCATCTCCTAGAAGGAGGGTAATCTCACTGTTCTCCTTCAGTGACCAATTTAGTTTTAATACGACGAGGACGAAGGCTAAGTTAAAAAGGACAACAAAATTATATGTATCTAAACCTAAGGATAAATGGCATAATTATAATAGTAAAAAAATTCATGTCTTAATGAAACTTTGCTTTTATTTCATTTAGCCTCATATTCAAGAACATATCACTTCTTCAAAGAATCTAAGCATATTCTTTTTTTTTTTTATACAATATCTGTAAAGGCTGAATAATAACAATCTATTATTATTGTTTTTTACAAGACTTTCTATTAAAGTACGTGTATTAAATTTTAATGTCAAGCATTATAAACATGGCGTATAACAATATAAAAAACTTAAATGAGAATTTTAGCAATGACTTATTTTAGTGCAAGTCAAAATTGTAACTAACAGTATTATAGTTCCGTGATTGCCCCATTAAAGATCAGCCTACGCATGACGTCTCCACAAATTACGGAATCCTCCAAAATTTGAAGTAATACAGAATAAACTTAGAAATTCTCACATTAAACGTTAAGGATAATTCCTAACTTTATCATAAGAAAAAATTATTATTACCATTCTGCCACGTTCAAGAACTATGCAAAATAATTCCTAAGTTAGATACATAACGTTAACTATACAAGAATAATTATTAACGTCCCGCATTCCAACAACTAAATCATTAAGGCCTAATATTATAAAACTTCTTAATATGGATATTAAGACAACACGCTTTGAAAACATAATTTTAAAGTTAAATAACTGAATCCAAGTTGATAAACAAGATTTGGCTAACATTAGAAAAATTCAAAACTCGCCTTAAAAACTTCCCCACATTACTTTGTATTATAAGTAAAGTCCTATTTATCATGCGTAACATAAGTGAAGTTATTTTAATATTTAGTAAAATAAATGAATATTCATCTATGACGGTAAATAACAATAAATATACGTAAAGCCAAAAGGAATTTTAGAAAATTACATAATATTTATTTTTAAGCCGAAAAAGAATTTCTCCTTACATTATATGAGTCTGCCTTTGAAGCCTAAGCTTCGTCAATGTCCGAGCCTAATCCAAGAGTGGCTGCTATCTTGGTGAACAGTCTCTTATATGGCGCAACTATCGAACACTCGAGACGGAATTACACCAAGGAGGGGATCACCGATTATAAACACATGGAAAGGGGGAGATGCGTGGTACTAGGTGCGTTGAGAACATTCTATCAAGGCCTAGGCTCTTCCACGCTGTTCTCGGCGTCCATGTTCTTGAGACAAGTGGTGGTGCGTAGCGGCAAAATGCAGCACTAGGATCATCGCTCTTAGATGTTGCACTGTTGTTATCGTGTGTGGACGTCCTTTTCCGCTCGCTCGTCCGGTCGGTGAAATTGGGTAAGCGCTGTTCTTGTTGACTCACCCTTTTTTAGACGCCTTGTAGCAATAATTGCTACAACGTCACGGCCACATAGTTTATTGGTTGAGTCCAGCTCAATCGTTGTGGGTACAAATGACGTCGCAATAAAAGTAAAATGCTTGTTTCATCCGCTATGGCTTCGTAGGAGTAAACTAAAAGCGGTAACTTTATGAAATTAATTATTTGACTTATTCGTATGAGTTTATTTATAATGTAATTAAGTAATATGTACTACAAGAGTATAAAAATCATCTCCTACTGAGGTCCAATCGTTTGCACACATTATGTTGTGGGTGTTTACCTAAATCAAAAGACAATATGTCTTTACATGCACTGGTATTAGACCATTTGGTAGAGAACGTGTTTTGAATAAGCTTCCTGATCCTGCAGCAACTGCTGAGAAAAGCCCAAACTTCGAAGATGATCTTGACCAGGCTCATACTCCTCCTATGACAAGGAAAAGGTTTTAATGACAATACTAAGTAAGTGAACTGCGCAAGGGTCCAAAAGCAAGGGCATCAAAAAGGACAAATTTATTTGTAAAACCGGGCTCCAGTATTGGTTTTGAGGAGTACATAAAATCAATAAATGCCACATCTTTTGGTACCTCCACAGTGGCTGGTAATAAAAAGATTAAAAAAATAAAAACTTCTACTGGTGATATTCCATCTAGCTCTGATGCTGAAGACTCCGATATGTCGTCCGATGTAAAACCATTTATGGATGTTTCTATCTTGTTATCTGATTCAAGACCTAGTGTTTTACCAGTAAAATTAACTTCCGGGGTACATGTTCAACATTTATTGAAGAAGATTAAGAAACATTTTGTTGGACAGGTGAGAGAACAAATTCCAACTGTGTTCATAGTTAAATTTACCATAGATAGATACTCTCGGTGGTTTTATTTGGCCATATATTGAAGACCGTGATGATATTGAAGAATAAGATATCATTCAAGAACCGCCAGAGCCCACAGCAAACAATAGTGACATTATGAAGTTTAACATCATTGCATTTGCTGGTTTGAACTTGGATTAAGGATTGACAGTGAAATGAGAACATCTTGTATATAGATTAGAGTGTGGATTTTATAATTTTAAGAAAACGGATAAAAAAATCCACCCAAGAAGTTTTTTTTTAAACTTATGTCTTTATGAACAATTTAATTTATTTACAATGTTTAAAATGTAACAAGAATACTACATTATGTTTAATAAAACCCTTTGTGGAATATCAGGTATGACGCTCATTTTTTTTGATCCTGCTCAATTCATTTTTAACCAAAGTCTATATATAGAAAAATGTTCATCAAATTCCCCTCTATTCAGCTATTTACTAAACAATGTCTTAACGGAAATAGTGTGCCTGTCGCAATGCTTTTAAATATGTGTTCAAAGTAACCTATGGGGTTACTTTGAAAAGGCGTACAAAATTATTATCAGGTAAAAATTGACAGGTCCATTTTTTAATTACTAATATATTGATAGAACAAACTTGTCCTATGGTTTTAAAAAATACAACCATGATTTTAGACGGCTTAATTTAGAAAATATTTGACAAATATGGCATTTTATGTAACAAAGCATCCACATTTGACAGTATTTGATTATCTATCCGTAATTAAATTACCGGTGCTATGAATTTTGGAAATTGGAAATTATTATTTTGTATACTATTGCAATATTATACCATGTGACTCTTTTTTTATGTTGGTTTCAACTTTCCTCTAAAAAATGTATTTATTGGGGTGGGGGTGGAACTACTCAAAATAACTTTTAAAATAGTTTAATTTCAACCCTTAACGTACTTTGACTAGCAGTTCACAACATGCAACATCAATACAATGACAAGAAGAGCTCTCGCTTGGTGTTCTTGCTTATACTACAATGATAGTACATCAAACTTGGCTCTTTTATTCAATAATAATTCCATTTAAGATTTTTTCTTTGCTTGTTAGGTGCTTTATTTAGTTGCAGTGAAGATATAAAATGGCTTTAAATAGTAGATATTTTCTGGTGAAGTTTCTATGGCCTCACCTCCAGCGTGTCAGTGTTTACCATTTTCATAAATTCAAATATCTATTATATCTAAGGTGTGTCCAACCATAAGAATGCTAGAAAATACATAAAATATCAATAAATTATTAGCTGAAAAGATGTGACTGGGGGGTATAGACTACCGAATTATAATCATTCCATAAAACAATTATCATTTGGATAATTTTAGTAAATAAATCCCATTTCCAGAGTTATTTGATGAGAAATTGCACCTGTGGAACAGAGCCCTCTAAAAGTCAAGTTTTCTTAGACACCACTTTTCTATTGAAAATGTGTCCGTCGTAAATGATTTTAGCAAAGAAATCCCTACCACTTCATTTTTAGGATAAGTTGTGCACGCGGGATGATACCCCCCCCCCCCCCCCCCCTCATACCCTTTCCCATACATTTAGATTTTCTCAAAAACACTTTTATATTTAAAGTATTTCCAAACCAGACAATTTAACTAAGAAATCACAACTTCATAATTTTCAAATGTGTTGTGCACTGGGGGTGGAAGCCCCCCTTATTAAAGTGAAAGAATCTCTCTCACCAACATATTTCAGAATGACGGTTCACATATCTAGTTAAAAACGTTGAAAAATACTTCTCTCTCTTCGATAGAGTGTGAACTTCAGATATAGCCATATGGAGAAAGGGGCACAAACCCTCTTCTAAAAATTATATCATGCCAAAAATGTAGGTGATGGTCCTACAATAATAATAGCGCAAACTGTCTATTTTATGGCCTTCTATTTGGGCAGTTTAGAGCAATATCTCAAGTTTTTACACCACTCCCTGGCCTCACCCCCTTGATCTAAGATCTACAGCTCTGGGAAGAAAGGGGAAGGGGTATTCGATAATATAAATAAAGTCTTTAAATCTACACCCTCAACTTTCCACACACAAATAAGATTCACCGCCACTGATCATAATATTTCATAAGTGTACATAAACAAAAACTAATAATACATTTTGTTACATTAAACATGTAATAATGATGTAGCAATATTTATTACAATGCAAGTATTACACAATAGTTCGTTTTAATTAGGGAAGTATCTATCTTATAATGACATATAATATTGCCTTAACATCATTTTGGAAGGACGCTTCAATTTCCATACTTAGGTGGTAATTTATTAAAGTTGTGCTATTTTTATGGATTTTCACTTTAATATTAGGACATTTTAAGCTTTTATGATTACATAAACATTCCATATATAATTTATTTAATTATAAATGTATACGTATTAACGTGTAATATTCAATTTCCTCCATATTAAATAATTGTAAGCTATGACGTAATACCCCCAAAATGGCATATTGTAGGTATTCATTACTTATATCGATTTCATTCTAACCCAGAACTACTCAGAGTGCTCTTCTCTATAAATTCAATTGTTTATTGCAATTATAGCCGTCGCATAGCAATATAAATCTTAGTGGTGTCTTTTAGGAGCTCCATTAAAGATGTCAATTTGTGATTGTGAGAAAGAAATTGAGTTAAAATATTTATAAAACCAAAATGAGCAAAGGGTGTTTCGGTGGATTTTGCGGAGGGCTAGGCAGGCGTGTCCGTGGAGCGTTT
Organism: Timema cristinae; assembly: GCA_039000515.1. Classification (NCBI taxonomy): domain Eukaryota; kingdom Metazoa; phylum Arthropoda; class Insecta; order Phasmatodea; family Timematidae; genus Timema; species Timema cristinae. The sequence continues at coordinate 17,994 of JBCFYV010007406.1, read as the reverse complement.
CGCAGAATTCGGGCGCGCCTGGTTCGCCGAAATTTACGCCACGGTAAGTCACAAAGTTGCATCAATAAGGTATTTAGATTTTCTACAACAAATTGTTGCTACACATATAATATTATCTGTACTTACATGAACATCAAGTTGTTATAAATTCAATGTTATCTGAACATAGAATAATCAAAAATAATTTAAAGAGACACAAATCATTCTATCTATTTATATTTTATTTATTGTACAATTGAATTTTATTTAGTTTATTTGAAGTCAATGTAATGGTTATTGCCTAGGAAGATTTCACCATTAAGAAAAGTTTGCCAGATTAATAAGTAAAGAGATACCTACTTTGTTATCTCAAATAAATAATTAGAAATTAAATATGCGTATAAACAATTAAATGTGGCAGTACTCGAAAGTAATTAAGTAATTTATTTTTTTAAGACAGACTGTGCTGTCAGACATGTCTAAAGCTAAGTACATATACGACAAATATGAATGTACAAGATGCTATGCAAGAAAGTGTATAATATTATAGTCACATCGATAGGATAAAATAACACAAACAATGTTGTCTGTATTTACAATACCATGATGTTATTACTAATCAAACAATGTTGTTTGTATTTACGTCACCATTAGATGTTACTACACCCAAACAGTGTTGTAAGTATTTACATTATCATCAGTTGTTACTACACAAAAACAATGTTGTCTATATTTACATTATCATAAGTTGTTATTTCACAGACAATGTTGTCTGTATTTACATTACCATTAGTTGTTACTAAACAGACAATGTTATATTTATTTACATTACAATCAGTTGTCACTACACAGACAATGTAGTCTGTATTTACATTACCATCAAGTTGATACTACACAGAAAATGTTATCTGTATTTACATTACCATCGAGTTGTTAATACACATACAATGTTGCCTTTATTTACATTTCCATAAATTGCTACTACCATGACAATCTTGAATGTATTTACATTACCATCAAGTTGCTACTACTCACACAATGTTGTCTGTATTTACATTACCATAAGTTGTTACTACACAGAAAATGTTATCTGTATTTACATTACCATCAGTTGTTACTACACAGACAATGTTATCAATATTTACATTAACATAATTTGTTACTACACATACATTATTGTCTGTATTTACAATACCATCAAGTTTTTACTACACAGACAATATTGTCTTTATTTACATTACCATAAGTTGCTACTACTCACACAATGTTGTCTGTATTTACATAACCATAAGTTGTTACTACTCACACAATGATGTTTGTATTTACATTACCATCAAGTTGTTACTACACAGAAAATGTTATCTTTATTTACATTACCATCAGTTGTTACTACACAGACAATGTTATCTTTATTTAAATTACCATCAATTGTCACTACACAGCCAATAATGTCTGTATTTACATTACAATCATATTTTTACTACACATACAATGTTATCTGTATTTACATTTCCATCAAGTTGTTAATACACGTACAATGTTGTCTTTATTCACATTACCATAAATGGTTACAACCCTGATAATTTTGACTGTATTTACATTACCATAAGTTGTTACTATTCAGAAAATGTTGTCTTTATTTACATTACCATAAGTTGTTACTAAACAGACAATGGTATCGTTATCTACATTATCATTATTAAACAGAAAATGTTGTCTGTATTTACATTACCTTAAGTTGTTACTACTCACACAATGTTGTCTGTATTTACATTACCTTAAGTTGTTACTACTCACACAATGTTGTCTGTATTTACATTGCCATAAATTGTTACTACTCACACATAGTTGTCTGTATTTACTTTACTATCAAGATGTAACTACACAGACAATGTTATCTGTATTTACATTACCATCAGTTGTTACTACACAGACAATGTCGTCTGTATTTACATTACCATTATCATCAGTTGTTACTACGCAAACAATGTTGTCTTTATTTAGGTTACCATCAAGTAGTTACTACCCAGACAATATTATCTGTATTTACATTGTCAACAAGAAGTTAATACACAGACGAAGTTGTCTTTATTTACATTACCATAAGTTGTTACTAAACAGACAATGGTATCGTTATCTACATTATCATTATTAAACAGAAAATGTTGTCTGTATTTACATTACCATTATGTTGTTAGTACACAGACAATGTTATCTGTATTTACATTAGCATCAAGTTTTTATTAAACATGTATGCAACTATCGGGTGAGAGATTACCCCAAAGTGAATGTGTTCTCTCCTATATTGAGGGTGAAGGTTTACGCACCCTTATTTTTAATAGAAAAACCAGCCACAGGTCATTCCTACCTTGACATGCCTACCTTTTGGGCACTGCCTTTATTTGAAGAAGATTCAAACAAATTCATCTTCCATCAAGATGGGGCACCGCCTCACTTCCGCTTGGCTGTACATGAACAAACATATCTCTGGGAGCTGGCTTGGTCATGACCGTGCCGAGGATGTGTCTTGGGGCAGATAGCCAGCTCAATCACCGGACTGAAACCAATACGATTTCTTGATGTTGGGTTATGTGAAAGACAAAATGTTTGTCACACCTCTGCCACGATCTTGCTGGAGCTGAGGCAGAGAATCTCAGCCATCGTTGAGTCCGTCACCGCCGACACACTAAACAAAGTGTGTGAAGCGTTTTCTGCCGTAGTAATGGAACACACATATTGAGTCACTTTATACTGCGAAAAAGCTTCCAGGGTTTCTGTATCAACTGGAAAATATTTTAATCTAATCGGGTGCACCTTTCCGTTCTTATAACTTATCGAAAGTGTAAAAATCATTTGTGCTCACCTATATATAATTATTAGCTATTAAGAGGATTGTTTTATATTTAAATTATTTGATATATCGATCATGTTTGAATATATGTTAAGCTGAGTATAATGACATATGAATGTGTGTGTGCCTTAATGTTTGTTTTTGTTTGTTTTCCCTCGCCCTACTATATTTAGTTCTAATTTTCTCATTTATTTTATTTTAATAAATTCATTAATATTCAATTAAGTATGTGTAAATATATATATATATATATATATATATATATATTTGTAATTGTATTATAAATCAGTTTTTATTAGGCCTACTTAATTATAAATGTCCATTCTTTATTATTAAGGGGTTAAGTGTTAGAAGAGGCACTGGTCTTAAACTAATGCATACCGTCACAGTAAGCTTACAGGGTAAGGCGTTGGACTATGTTGGTGTACAAGCTATAATAAATAAATTTCAAAACTCAGATCAGTAGCTTGCGAAAGGTTGAGGAATGGTCTAATGTGATGTGATAGGCTAAAAAGTTCTTAAAAATCATTACGTCCAAGGTTTAGCTCCAAAAAGAGTTTGAAGAAAAAAATGATTATTGATTAATTGGGTATAGATGAACCTATTATTGAGATAAATAAAAAAAAATTGGAGTTAAGTTTCTTGAAGATAGACTTTCTGACCATAGCATAGACATGGTAAAAGAAATGAGTTATTTTACATATACAAGAGTTTTAGAAACAACACAAATAAAGTTTCCTCTGTAAACATAGAAAGCCTTTGTGAGTTTTACGATTGGAACCACATTATTGTAAGTGAAGAGTTAAACACATTCAATGAATTGTATTTTGCCAATAACTCAAGCATATCAATTGATGATTTGTTCCTCGTAAAATTGAGAAATTTAAAGACACAGCTTAGATAAGAATCATGATGAAAGGAAAACAAGTATGGACGTTGATTATGTGTCTGAAAGTGAAACATAAAATGAACCTTAACAGTTTAAGAGTTTCCGTGTGACAAAAGTTTTTTTTAAACCTTATGGGTGCTTGATAATTTTTCAGGCTTCAATAGATTGAAAGTTGTCAATACAACCTCGCTATCTTTGTCCATAACCAGTTATTTGGCTGAAAGAGCTCTGAGTCGAGTTAGAATAATAAAAAACAAGCTCAGGTCTGCGATGGGAGATGCATGGCTTTCGAACCTTATGGTTCTAGCTTCAGAGAAAGACTTGTTAGAGTCAATACTTAATGAAGAAATAATTGATTCTTTTTCTTTGTCGTCATCGCAAAGAAAGATGTTGCTGTGCCAAATATAAGCAAAAGAAATAGGAATTCATCAAACCATTATTGATTTAATTTTTTATTCCTTACAAGTCAGTGTATTCACCATTTTTCCAATATGGCAGCCGTAAATAAGATGGATCAGGAGGGGTTTGTTATTTTTTTCGTGCAGATCTTGTCTAAAATAATCATTTATTATACCATTTTATTCTGTGACAAAATTAAAAGCTACCAGCCTTGATAGAATAAGGAGAATGGATGATATGGCGTGGACACTGGTTGATAGGATGTTGATACTGGTTGATGTGGAGACTAGTTGATAGGATGTGAATACGGGTTAATATAGAGAAAGGTTGATGGGAATTTAATACGGTTTGATGAATATACTGGTTGATAGGGTACGAATACTGTTAGCTAAGTGGTTTTGTCTGGTAGATAAGATGTGGAGTAAGGCTGAAGGACAGTTGATAATACTTTGTTTTCCTATTTAGATGGAAACTTTTGTTTGTTTTGAGATATGTACTATTTGATCATTTATTATATTAGACCATTATTTCTGGAGCAAAATTTGTTTTTTTTGAAAACACACGTGGTTTGTGTATGGAATGCATACCTTTTGTAAACCTAAATTTACAGTTTTCAAATGTCATACTTTCAGAAGTGAATAATAAATCTTGTTGGTGTTTAATTATTTCTTAAGATCATGTGAGTATATAAACTCACTCAAGATCCAATAACCGTAATATTTATTGGTGGTTTATTTAAAACACGTTTAGAATTTGTGTCTAATTAAAATATAAAAAATTGAGTATCGTTTATTGTCCTTAATAAGAAATCATTATAGTTAGGCATTTTTGAATGAATTGGTTATTGAAATCTTTTAAATTGAGCTAAGTATAGAAGTACTTAGTTGCAATTTTTTTTACAATAAGTTCTCCAAAAACCACCAATCAAATAGTTCTGTTCATATTATTCTAAATATGAGCAAAACTATTAAACGTTTTGCTGGCCAACTTTTAGCCTTTTTTTTATAAAACGATTAGTTGTAAAAGCAAGCTTTTTACTTTATCAACGCTTAAATAGATTTTCTACTCAATATAATATTGTTCTGGTGACTGTTTGTTGCAGGTGATGGTGAGCGACAAGGGGGCACCCCTAACAACGCTGGGTGCCCGGACGATGGGCTGCCATCGTCCACTCATCCTGTTCGGGATGAACATTTTTTTCCAGGGGAAATGACGGCCGCCACCAGTGTACAAAAGAACAAGAGAAAACTTAAGCGGAATGGTAAGTATAGGTCAGAAAGTCAGTCACCTTCCCTATCAAGACAAGAAGACCCATCTGAGAGAACATCGTTAAGTCAGCCACCTTCCGGATTAAGCCAACAAGACCCTTCTTCTCTTGAACTGGTAGCGTCATCATCAGGAACAACTCCCCTTCATGGTAACATTGTAAGATCGTCCAGTCGGTCCAGTCCACCTTCTGTGTCAGGTCAACAAGTTTCTTCCTTCAGTACGGAGCATTCCAAGTCCATGATGTTGACTCAAGAAGCTTTTGCTCACATGAAGAAAACATCTGTATTCGATGAGAAGACTCGTTATCTTTTAAAGAAGGCGTGTGAGTATTACAAGATAGAACAATTGGTAAGTAAATCCAATAGGGAGTCAGCCACCTTCAGGAAGTCAGCCACCTCCTGGGAGTCAGCCACCTCCAGTCAGTCAGCCACCTCCAGAAAGTCAGCCACCTCCAGAAAGTCAGCCACCTCCAGAGAGTCAGCCACCTCCAGTCAGTCAGCCACCTCCAGAAAGTCAGCCACCTCCAGTGATTCAGCCACCTCCATTGATTCAGCCACCTCCAGTCAGCCAGCCACCTCCATGGAATCAGCCCCCTTCAGGGAATCATCCACTTCCAGGGAACCAGCCTCCTCTTCTAGAAATCCATCTCAAGAGGATGGTAGAGATACATTGGTAAGTCGTTCTTCTGGGGTTTTTGAGGATTCATTCATTTTTTCTGACAATAGACACCACTCATCACGCTCCTATGCAAAGGCGAGAAGGCGCTATCAGGCTTCACCAATGGATAGGAGCCTGATGAGGTTAATTGAGTTTAGAATGCCACCAAATTTGTGGACCTTAATTCATTAATTCAGACGCTTCCCTTATTTATTCAAACACCTTCCAAACAGTCTATTTATTAAAGGACTTCATCCATCTATCATTAAGAAACAACGCCAAGAAGAAAATTCAAGTAAGAACAGGTCGTATACACCTTCTCCGCTTAGCTACGTACATACTGTGGCATTATCGTAAATATGGACACTCAGGCAGTCATTTAAATAAAATAAAAAAGGAATGTGTTGGAATAAAGAATTAGAATGAATACGGATCAACTCATGTATACACGAGGAAATTTTTGGAATATCTTAAAACAAATAATAATGAGTAAGAATAGATAAGAAACGAATTGGAATTAATAAAGAAAGACAAGACCGAATAAATATGGAGGATTTAGTTGGAATAATAAAGTATAGTGTCAGGATTATTAAGAAATTATTCGGAATAGTTTAGGATTATTAAGTCAGAAAATTAAATTATAGTTTGAATTAGTTGGAATTAATAATGAACTCATCGATTCATTACAGGATGAATAAAAATAAATATAGATCTTGTATGAATAAATAGTAGGAGGAAATTTGGCATACATAAATTATAACAAGGCGCGATAAATAGCGAAGATTGAGTCAAAATAAATATTGAGTCAGAATGATTTAGAAACAATTCCGAATAAATAAGATTGTCTTATTATTAAAAGATTGTAATCAAAATTAATGTGTATAAAATTACAACTAATAAAGGCTCATAAGAATAAATAAGTTGGGGGTGGCCTGGTGGTTTAGGGGTAAGGTGTCAGACTTCTATGCTGGCGGCCGGGGTTCAATCCTCGGTCCCGGCACAGATTTATCTGATTTCCAAACCCTTCCTTCACCTCTGACAAGATATCTTGTGAATGTGGGGAATGCCAGGCCTCCACCGTGGTTCGGATTCCACGTTAAACTGTAGGTCCTTCATTTCATCTCACAATCATCCTACCCTTACACATTAGCGTATGTGCGTAAAACCCGAATGGGTAGTAAGACGCGGTGCTAATAATAACAATAATAATAATAATAATAATAGTAAATAAGTTAAAATTCCAAATTAATAAGTAATAAGTCAGAAAAAATAAGGAACGAACATTAAATAGGATGCGGTCAGAATAAATACGTAATGAGTCGAATTTAAAAAGAAGTGAGTCAGAATATTTAAAATGGAATGATTTGGAATAAATAAGGGATGAGTCTATATATATGTGTGTGTGTGTATAGTGAATAAAAAACTAGTCTTGATAAATTAGGAATGAGTTGGGATATTTTAAGAAGAATGTTTGAGAATAGATAAATAACAGAACAGAAAATAATAAAAGAGTGAGAAACAATATTATCATCATCATAAGGAACTGTTTCTAGCCTGTGGCCGGTTCTGTTTAGTAAAATGCCTCATCTCCCTCCTGTACTCTCTTCTACTCTGATCCTCTCACTTGCACACTTGTTGCTGTCTGTTCCTTCCATCTTGTTCTTGGTCCTCGTTGTCGTCTCTTCCCTACATACTTCATATTCAATAATCTTCTTGGAATCCTCTCCCTTACCATCCTAATTACATGTCCATACCATCTCATCCTAGCTTCCTTTACTATCTTATCCAACTCTAGATCTTACATCTTCATTCCTAATCCTATCTCTTCTGGTGACAGCTAGCATGCTCCTCAAAACCTTCATTCCCATGGCCTTCACTTTTCTTTCTCTTTTATCCAAAGGCCAAGTTTCCGTTGCATAAATTACTATTGGTTTATGCGGTACTTCCCTACACTTACTTACACAATAACACTTGTTTACAAAGTTAAACATATTTTTGGCAAAAAGAAAAATCTGACTCTGATAGTATATTTATGCTGAATTCAAATATGTAACTAGGTTTTTTCTACCATGCATGGATTTTAAGTGATATAATAGTCTAATTCCGAAAAAAAAGTATTTAATCACATACCGGTACTTTTAAAACATTATTAATATAAACTAAAGATTGACAGTTGATGATTTTCTATTATAGTTAGCTTCGGAAACATCCCTCTTAAGTGCCAGCAATAGTTTTGCGATCATACAGAACTCCTCTTTCCCATGATCAAAATGTCTTGGTGGACATGTTCCTCGCTGAGGTTCTTGCGTAAGAAATTTAAATGATAGTCCATGAAATGAATTTTAAGCAACAATTACACCCCATATCTTTGACTGACTGCAAGAGTTAATCCACATTGTCACTGTAGTTCTATGCTATAAAGTTTTCCAAAAATGTTTCTGTTAACACTTAAGAATGATCCACATGCTGTATTTTCAAATTGGCTCACTATATCATCAAGTTGGTATAAATATAGAACAACTCGTTATAGATAAGGAACGAATAGGTATAAAAATAATTATATGATGTTCTTTAACTAAAAGAAAGTCTGAATGAATAATCAACAATTCAAAATTAATAATAAATTTGTGAGAGTAAATAAGAAGTATCGCGTTTAAATAATTAAGGAACGTGTCACAATAGATATGGATCAAGTAGGAATTAAGATGAAAAGAGTCAGACTTAATTAGGAGGAATGGATTTCATTAAATCAAAAACGGGTAAAAATAAATAAGGGACAAGTCTGAATAAATAAAGAATAAAAGAGGGAAATAAAAGTGTAAAAGTCAGATTAAATAAGGAACAAGTCGGAAAAGTAATAATTTGATCAGAATGGATTACGTATTGAATCAGAATATATATAAAATGAGTAAGAATAGAAAAGTATCAAGTAATAATAATTAATATTGTATGAGTCAATATATCCCATTCACTTTAGGAATTACTCTCTTAAAGATCTTTTATATACCCATATTCTACTATATAATAGATTTCTGCCAGGGTAAAAGGCCTATCAGAAAACAATTCCTATGCTGAACAGACTTTATCTAAATATACAATGAGTATTAATTTTGAAAATAAGGTACAATTGCGAATAAACAAGCAGAAAATAGTTTGAGTAAATAATTAGGAATGAGTCAAAATATCAAAACGAACGAATCGTTATGAATAGGGAGATAGTCAGAATAAATATTCAAACAGTCAGAATAAAATACAAGAAGGAATGATTTGGAATATGTAAGAGAAGAGTCAGAACAAATGAGGGTGATCGATTCGGAATCGATAAGAAACGAGTCAGAATAAATAAGGATTGAGTCAAAATAAATTAGGAACAAATATGAAATAATACTATTAAGGAAAGAACTAGTCCAAATAAATAAGGAACTATTTGGAATACATACTGCATAAGTTAGAGTGTGGAAATCTAAATTTCCTGAGGGGGTCAGTTACAAAAGTTTAGTTGACATTTAGCCTATAGGGAGGCTTACACATTAATTTTATAAGTATTATACTATGGGGTACATCAAATAACAGGGAGTTTTCGAACACCTTCCCTTCTCCCCTTTCTATGGGCTTACTATTTATTATTTACAACACTGCCTAGATATCCAATTAAATAAAAGATAAAGCCATTTTCAAGATAATTTGAATTAAAGCAATAACAGTCATATGCACTAGCATGAACCCATTTTGCTTTGAAAAACAAGAACACATGTTGTTCATCATGTAAACACTCCTGTTATATACATTTTAACCAAATCATAGCAAATTTGGAGGAACATTCACTTTTTTAAATATGTCGTTAGTAAACTATCTTTAACAAATTTTCTCCTTAAAAATAGGAATACAATATTATTTGTCATGTAAAATACTCTGCAGAAATTAATTTCAAAGCAATTTGTTTGTGAAAAAAATTTTCCAAATCTTAAAAACAATATTTAATAAACAACCCTAACTTTAAAGGCCTAGAATTAAAATATAAAATATGGTTGAAGGTAATACCCTTTAACGCCTAGATATCAAGTTTGTTCAAAATTCGTCAAACCATTTTGGTTGTGGCACCAAATAAATACAGGCACAGCGAGGTACAGACAGAATTATACAGAAAACATTTTTGGGTTCAGAGGTATATAAAATGAAATATTCAACATAATGTCAAGGTCGAATTTTTAAACTGTTACAATATTTTCTCTTTCCATGAGAAAGTAAAGATTAAATATAGAAGAAGTCAACACCTTTCAATAATTAAATACCTATATATGAAAGGAAAAGTTTGGGGAGAGAGCGATCATAACTTATCAAATGAGCCTGATCTCTTTTGTTGTCAAATATATTCAAAATTCTACCTCGGTTTGGGTTTGTTTCCCATGTCATTGTCTCATTATTCAAATTATTCAATTAAAGATGTATATGTTAAAAATAAAGTGTTTTGTAAACAAAACAATTATAAAAACATTTTTATCTCAAAAGTATACATTTGCGAATACAATATTGTTAGTAAAATCAGCATTGACATTATTATTGATATTACCCGCTCCAGTGAGCATATGGTCAAGAACATAAGTCTTCTTTGCTGGTGATAAGAAATTCTAAGTTTTTAATCCCGCTGAGTGTATTGAGCTTCGTTTTTTCAAAATCGTTGCCATCTCTTCCCCTTCAAAAATGCTTGTACATTTACCCTAAATTTTACCTATACCATTCCTAGAACAATACCATAATATGTAGCTCACTTATATGTATAAGTGTGCAGAGGAAGGCACTTATTGTGGTGACATAAGCATACAGGACAGTATTACATGATGCTGTTGTGGTACTGGGAGGTGTCATCCCGGTTAACATTTGAATTAAGTAGGGAATTTTAAAAAGATCTGATTAATTGATAGTGCTAATGAGAAGTTTTAAAACAATGATAATATGAGAGCCAGAGTAACCTCAAAGGAAAATAATCTTTTGATTATTTCTCATCTTTTTAAACGAGAATATAAAAGTATGAAATGACTAGCAATCATTACGCTACACACTTTAGAAGTGGCCATGGAAATTTTCTGGAAAATTATCTGGGTTTTATCTGTGTTAGGAACAAAACTGTGGACAATGTTGTTGCAGAACCGTTTGCCACATCATGTATGAAAGTGAGAATAACGAAGTGCTACGGATCGTGTTAGTGAGGGAAATACGTGAACGTGGTCTGGTGTGGAGAAGGAAGAGTATGGTCAACTCACTTGATATTTTCAAAGCGTTTTTGAAGATATCTACAAGGATTTAGAAAATAAGAGATTAAGAAAAAGACTTTGAAATGGTGTGATACAGCAGATGGAAAAACAGAAGAATAAAAGTATTTGACTACTGAATGAGAGATAAAGTGAGAAAGAGATTGCCTTTGAATGGTGAAGAACTGATAGAGTGGATGAAATTAGAATTATTAAAGTATGGTGAAAAAAATATGGCGATTAGAAATCATAACATGATAAAAGAGAATAGTTTAAATGATAGAAGGAAGTAAGACCTAATAATGGTTATGGATGAAAGGGACATTGTTTTTGGGATGAGAGAATTTGACCTTTAAATTATGAGTAAAGGTTAGAGTCCCTTATTCAAGATGAAGACAAGCAGGACTAGCAGCTAAAAGCAGTAGGCTTGATGCGCTAGGGGTATGGAGGAGGGCCTGCGGCCTACGGGCCTAAAACATTTATTGGCGTTGTACACAAGAATAACAGACTATCACTCTCCTGTGTGTGTTTAGGTGGCAATGCAGTGTGAGTGGATAGCCCGCTTGGCTATGATTTGGTAATGTAGACATACATACCCAGTATTTTAAAAAGTTTTATTAGTTTGCTCCAAAATCACCCTTTCGAAGAGATTTGGTATAAAGTATGGTGTATAGACTTTTAAAGTCCCACTAGACTTCAAACATCCAGGAATAAAGTAAATTGTTTTTGGTCGTAAACTTATCTTTGTTAATGTATTTTTTAAATTCATTTTCAGCAGCTCTTTCAGCCAATTATTTAGACTCTTAATCTTTTGCTTAAGGTATTTTCCTTTTGGGATTCTTTGACTTGAAAATAAATGTTAACATTGAACTTTAAAATTTAAATTATTTGTTTCTTTTTCCTTTAGTATGGTTATTGTTTTGTATTTTTTTAAACTAAAGGGCTATTCCATTACAATTGATACAATGAAAATACCGGTAGACTTAAATATTCAAATGAAATTTTCCTTAGTTGTTATTCATCCAATCATAGATAATTTAATAATTTTCTCTTAATTAACTTTTGGGTTGAAAATTTTCTTTATTAAAAGAAAAATGGAATATTTAAACTTTGCCGACCATCGTGTTTAATTAATCTTCTTCATTTGGAAATAATTAAGGTATGAAATAGAAACCAATTGAAGCGTTTCGTTTTGGCTTTAAAATTACATATCACATGATCACATAATGGTTTTTTTTAAAGTTCAGGGTTACCATGATACAATTTTAATTTTAATTTCTCGAAAAAATAATATCTCAAAATATTGACACAAATGCACTTGTTCACTAATTTATTAATGGTATGCATGCCTAATTTCACTATGGAATCACATTACAATTTATTTTTAATAAAATTGGGGTCAACAAAAAACACAATGACAAAATTTCTCATCACAAACTCACCAAAATGAATTGATGCTCAATGACTAGATTTTATTTACAAATAAAGAATTTTGTATTAAAAACTCACAAGAATATTTTTTTTTTCTTTTACATTGTATTTAACATGCTATGGTTTAATATATATTTAATCTTAGCATGTTGCGTTGTGGTTAAGACTCCAAGCATAAAGGATCTTGAACATTACCATCACTATGGAACATCATTCTTGGGTGACATAAGCGTGATGATACCAGAACATAAAAATCCAAAAGAAACCTCAAGCGTTCTTGAGGAAAAGTTCATTTAAGTAAGTCTCCCTCTTTGCTTTCATTTACAATGAATGGGAAAAGGATAAATACATATGTCCTTTGGGTGAAAGTTAACTATATATTGGTACTGAAGACACATGCTTTCAATATAGTGCACTAAACAATGTCATGATCTGCAGACATATTCCCGAACCAAAGTTTCATCATCAAGAAGTAAACACGGTTTATATACATTACAAATGTTGCAGAAGAACTTGGTGATGGTATGGCTACTGCTTTACCTGACCTCCACCGATTTATTGGATCAGATTTTACAACGGCTTTCGCAAGACAAGGAAAGGTTAAACCTTTCGGGATAATTTCTAATAATGCATAATATGAGACTTTTTAACCAGTTTAGGAGATATAGTGGATCTTGAAAATGACTTATTCACTGGCACCGAGCAATGTGTTTGTTCCCTGTATGGACAATCTTTTTGCATGTCAGTAACACAACAAGATGATACAGTTTATTCAAAATAAGATGTGTGTGTATTGTGCTTGTTATTTTGGTTGATCTACAGGCATGCATGTAAGGGTGAGAATACCCTTTTTTGAAGTTTGTCTTAGAAAAAGCAGCAAAAACTTACATGTTACATAGAACTTTGACACAGCAAACTTTTGTTGTTTCATAAATTATCTTCAATTAAAAAGCTGCTATTAATTAATAAGAAGTTGGAGCCGAGGTAATGCCTCGATGTAAATATGACATGGTAGCCATATTGATGACGTCATATTCCCTAACCCCACTACTGATTTTTACTAAGAGACTCATTTTGATACACAAGTGGTAGATTCTACAAAATTCACAATCCCGTTTTCGGCAATCAAGGGTGAATAAAACCCGTATTATCTCTTGGACTAAAAGTATTTCCTGCGTAATTTAGAGCATTGTGTGTTAGACCACGAATACACTGACGTAGATTCAGCTAGATCCCATTAACAACAAAAACTCGTGTGAATAGGGTATAGTACAGCATCGTGCGTTGTGTAAAGTTCAAGAACCGCTTAATATTGTAGCTATTTGAAGCTATTTTAAGTTTGAGTCAAATCATCCTCACATAAATTGATTAAATATGTCATATCTATTGTTGGGCCAGATGAAAACGCTCATATGTGCAGAAATTAATTTCAAATCTGTGTTATGACATAGTGTTAACACAGATCTAAGGGGCGATTTAGTTAATGGTTTCATCTTTTCAAATGAACTATTGGTGCTAATAAAGATGTCCATTTGATAACCTACAAAAATACTTTAGGTCATAAGTCAAATATGGATATCACCATAACTACCAAAGAATTGACTGAGAGCATTACAGCATGGCAGATTACTGATGATATTGTCACCTCAGATCATAATTGGATTGGTTTTTAAATTTGAATGTGGTGTTCGGTATTGTTGGAAAAATACAATTCTAGGTTGAGACATCCTATGGACATTTCTAGTTTCTCTGGGTCATAAAATGTCGAACGTAATGAAAATGGAAGGTACGCTTGACGAGAGAGCCGGTGTAGAGAAGAGAATGTAGAGAATGTGTGTTGGACACATTTAAGATTTTAAAAGCATTTTTAATTACATGTGAAAGGATTAGGAATAGACGAGCGAAAGAAGGATCAGATCCATAATATCATGATAAAGCTGATGGAGAAGCGTAGGACTAGAAGAATTAATCTAATGAATGTGAGATAAAGTGGGGATAAGATTGACTTAGAATGGTGAAGATATGATATGATAGAAGAAATTTAAGATCTTGAATGAGGGTGAAGAAATGTAGAAGATTAAGAGGATGGACGCGTAGGGGTTAGAAGTTCCTCACTCATGATGATTATAATGATGATGACAAGCAGGACTAGCCGCCAATAGCATTAGGTTTGATGCGCTAGGGGTATGGAGGAGGGCCTGCGGCCTATGGAACTAAAATATTCATGAGAGTTATATGCAAGAACAAACTATCATTCTTTATTGCGCCGACAGTGGAGAGTTGCGTTGGTAGTGTGCTGTGAATGTATATGAGTGTATTGAAGTTCGTTTTAATCGAAATCGTTGCCATCTCTCCTCCTACAAGAATGCTCGTACATTTACTCTAAATTTCCTAGAACAATGCCATAATTAATGCATAAGTGTGCAGAGGAAGGCACTTATTGTGGTGACATAAGCATACAGGACAGTATTACATGATGCTGTTGTGGTACTGGGAGGTGTCATCCCGGTTGACATTTGGATACAGAAGGGAATTATAAGAAAATCTGATTAATTGATAGGTGCTAATGATATGTTTTAGAACAAAGCTAATGTGAGAGCCTGAGTAACCTCAAAAGAAGGGAATCTATTGATTATTTCCCATCTTTTTAAACAAGACAATAAAAGTATGAAATGACTAGCAATAATTACGCTATACACTTTAGAAGTGGCCATTGATATTTTTCTGGAAAATTATCTGGGTTTAATCTGTGTTAGGAACAAAACTGTGGACAATGTTGTTGCAGAACCGTTTGCCACATCATGTACGAAATTGAGAGTTACGAAGTGCTACGGATCGTGTTAGTGAGGGAAATATGTGATCGTGGTCTGGTGTAGAGAAGGAAAAGTATGGTCAACTTAATTTATATTTTCATAGCGTTTTTGAAGACATCTACAAGGATTTGGAAAAGAAGTGATAAAGAAGAAATCTTTGAAAGGTGTGATACAGCAGATGGAGAAACAAAAGAATAAAAGAATTTGACTACTGAATGAGAGATAAAGTGAGAAAGAGATTACCTTGGAATGGTGAATATCTGATTGGGTGGATGAAATTTAAAATATTTAAGTAGATTGGAGAAAATATATCGATTAGAAATCATAACATGATAAAAGAGAATAGTTTAAATGGTAGAATGAAGTAAGACCTATTAATGGTTATGGATGAAGGGGATATTATTTTAGAGGATTAGATAATTTGTACCTTAAAATTACACAATAATAACAGACTACAACTCTCCTGTCTGTTGACATTAGATAATTCAGGTGGCATTGCAGTGTGAGCCCGCTTGGCTATGATTTGTTAAGGTAAACATAAATACCCAGTATTTTAAAAGCGTTTATTAGTTAGCTCCAAATTCACCCTTTCGAAGAGATTTGGTATAAAGTATGGTGTTTAGTCTTTTAAAGTCCCACTAGAACTTCAAACACCCAGGAATAAAGTAAATTGTTTTTGGTCGTAAACTTATCTTTGTTAATGTATTTTTAAAATTCATTTTCAGCAGCTCTTTCAGCCAATTATTTAGACTCTTAATCTTTTGCTTACGGTATTTTCCTTTTGGTTTTCTTGACTTGAAAATAAATGTTATTATTGAACATTAAAATTAAATTATTCTTTTATTTACCTTTAGTATAGTTATTTTTGTTTTTTATTTGTATTTTTTAAACTAAAGGGCTATTCCATGACAATTGATACAATGAAAATACCAGTAGACTTTTAAGATTCTAATGAAAATTTCCATAGTTGTTATTCCTTCAAATATAGATAATTTCATAATTTTCTCTTAACAACATTTGATCATGTAATAAATAATCCTCGCTGAATACAATTAGGCCCAGGGTTGAGACTAATAATAAGAGGGGAAAAAAAGAAAAAAAAAGTAATTTGAAAAAAAAAAAAAGATCTTCGGGGTGTCCTCTGGGGGGATTGATACTGGGCAAGGAACTCCTTTCATGAGACTGTACTTTGAAAGTTCCCTTCCCCCACTGCACTCACCGACCAGATGCTGAGGACCTCCAAGGCTCGTCTAGGTTGGTCTCGTGAGGTGAAACACCGAAATCTTTGGGGTACGTTTTTTTTTTCTTTTTTATTTTGGTTGAAACCAAAAACTTTTAATATAAAAAAAATAGAACTTTGTACCCTACCTACCAGACGTCATGGTTCGTTATAATTCTAATTAACCTAAGGAATATTATACATAAAAAAAAAGAAAAAACCTAAAAGGATAGTATTCTAGGCTTTGGTAAAAAAATAATAATAGTAAAACATTCATAATCAGAAAAAAAGATAAGAAAATTGGCTAAAAGGAGAAAAAACAAAAAACAACTGGGCCCTGCACAGTCCGGGCACGCGACCACTGTAATAAATTCAAAGATAGTTATTCCCTCGGTTGGGGTAGCGCAGAATCTCGGGGTACTCGGACAGTCCTGGTTTTTCACAAACTCTGTAACCCGTTGTGGCTGTCCCGGAAGGCCGCGAACACTTCTTCTCAAAGACCGCCTTCCTTCTTCTCCTATGCCGCGGTTTATCGTGTGTCCAGCGTAATTCACCACTTAAAATCCATTTTTGGCTCTCCCGCACAATCCAAAAACCACCATCTTTTCTCCCAATTTTTTTGCGTCTCTCCCTTCTTCTCACGCCTTTTCCCTTTCTTCTCCCATTTTAGCGGGCTTTGATGAGGCCCCTCCAGTAGCATAAGATAATATTTAAAACAAATAGGTGAGTGGTATGAGGAAAACTTGTAAGAAAGATCAATCCGGAACAGGAAAAATGTCAGAAATAAAATAGGTTTACGGTAATAGAGAATGTAGAAAAGTCAAAATGTGAAAAGGTGAGAACTGGTCCAAAACATCCAATTTCCCGGTTGGGCGGGATTCCATCAACCCAAACTATGCAGCCATAATGCTCACTCCCCCCCGTACGAAAGGAAATGTCGCAAGAGGAGGGTGAGAGGCTTTCGGGGTGGGGTAGTCAGTCATGCCACCCAGGTTTGGAGTGTCGGGCATCTTCGCTGCTTCTCGGTCCGCGCAAGCGCAGTGATGACCGGCCCGAGTATCTGATCTTGTCGTCTGCCGCATGGCTTCCTCTTATACCACGTGACAATATTAAATGTTAAATAAACCTCCAGTTACGTATGCGTCGTTATATTTATAATATGGTTAAATAAATGTTAGAAATAGCGTTATGGACCGTGCAGAGCTTACAAATAGATTTTAAAAGAGAATATTTGATTT
>JBCFYV010007404.1:0-15798 GCA_039000515.1 Timema cristinae | reverse complement strand
AATTTTTAATACTTCCCCTTTAAATTTATATAATTAACTTTTCCCTGGTATTAAAACTTCCATTCATATAGTCCTTGTACTGATTTTGTAAGGAAATTAAAACTTTTTACTGTTAAAGATTACACTTCCAAAGAATCCCGATCCTTAGGTTCTTAAAATTGCACTCCTTTAGATGTTTAACAAGACGCAGACGCATTAAGGCAATTCCTTGATGCTTACAAGAAGGAAACATTACAACTAATTAATCGTGTACTAAACACTATATGGCACACCATGCTTTAACTCTACATTAGAGTAATGCGTTTTCATATTTCATGAATGGTTTGATTGGATGATTAATATTAATATTATAAATATTGTAAATTTTTAAAATTTATAATATTAATAATATAAATGCGAAAGTTTGTTTTTGTTTGGATGTTTGTTACTTAATCACGCCCATACTGCTGAACAGATTCGAATGAAACTTTGTACGTTGGTAGAGTATGTACTGGAATAACATATAGGACTATTCCCAAAATTTGATTTTACATTAAATTTACAATACTAATGTTTTAAAAATTTTCATATACATTAATTTTACAATAATAATGTTTAAACTTTTTGTATATAAGATATATTATAAAATATCATATATACATTTAAAAAATATTAATAATATATAATAATAATAATAATAATAATAATAATAATAATAAAAGCATCTTAGAAATTATAGGCCCACAAAGCTACTCACATAGAGGTAAAGGCAATTTTGGGATTTTAGTAATTAAAAATAAATGGTACGGTGCGCCACATAGATTTCTCTCGCTTTTATCTTGAAATCTACATTTACTAAAAATCGTTAAGATTTTTGAAATGAATTAATAAGTCTATAATTGTTGTAGAAACACCCTTTACCAAATGTAATAATTGAAATAATATACTCTCTTATTTAATCTATGCAGGGGTTGCTTAAGGGCCGTGGGAACTTGGCGGCTGCCCAGGGGCTTCAGCTTGAGGGGGCATCAGACAGAGCTAGACATGACCTAACTGACCTAGGCGGGATATGAAAATAACACTCAAACCCCAACAACTTCAAACCTAACGTAGCCTGGACAGGATTTTGAAAATAACCCTCAAACCTAAAAAACTTCAAACCTAAAAGTCGCCTGGACAGGGTATGAAAATAACCCTCAAACCTAACAACTTCAAAACCCAACGTACCTGGCGTGAATGAAAATAACACTAAACCCAAAAACTTCAAAACCAACGTAGCCTGGGCAGATATGAAAATAACATCAAAACCCAACAAATTTAAACCTAAGTAGCCTGGGAGGATATGAAAATAAAACTCAAAAACCCAACAACATCAAACCTAACGAGCCCGGAGGGTATGAAAATAAACTCAAACCTAACAACTTCAAACCTAATGGCCTGGCGTGATAGAAAATAAACCCCAAACCTTCGTTGAACATAACTGACAGGGCGTGTAGTTTTAGTTGCTAAGTTAACAAACGTTCAATTTTTGATATAACATGAAATTTTACACATTAGTATGATTTGTGGTGATTAAAAAAAGAATCTTGTGCCTCTCTTAACAGGTTATTTTAATTTGCCTCTTTAAATAATGGCACCCCTTTTTATATATATTAATATATAAATGTTTGCCATTTTAAGTAAACCGTTTATAATTCGTGGTTTGTTAAACTTATAAAAAAAAATTGGGATAACATTTCAACAAAACAGGTTCTTGTAGTTTTATTTGTAATCCAACAATGTTTTTTTATTTTGAAGTTAAACTTAATATAAAATAACATTCTGAAGTTTCCTTCAAATTATTTTCCTATCAGCCTAGGTACGTTAGGTTTAGTTGTTAGGGTTTTGGGGGTTATTTTATATTTTTCCCAAAGTACAATCACCATGAAAAAAAGTGGTAGCTGCCACCTAGCAGAAGATTTAAGAACTACCGAAAGATAAATCAAATTAAAAATAAAATTGTTTTTGTGAAAGTTTTGACTGCCAAAAGTGACGATAATGACATATTATGGTCATTGCAGATCCTATGGTTTGGCAAATGGATACATAAGATTTAATATGCTAACTTTTGCTAGCTGTTAGTTACCTACACTTCTATGGTGAATGGACTATTATCCACCGGTTACGTAGAGAGGCGCCAAAAAAGCAATACCACCCGGGTGCGAAATTTACCTTGGACCGCCACTGACTCTATGGCATAAGAAGCTAGGAACACAGTTACATGAGAAAAGAGAAACATCTTTGTCAACCAAAGAGCATAAGAATCAAATTTGTTTTAAGAAGCTGTATTAATAACATAGGTATAGTCGTAAATTCAGGAGTGCTGGAATGCAAGGTCGTAGCAACCCCAAAACCCAACATAAGTGTCTTTATAAGCAATTTGGAGAATATTTTAATGAGTAGGCCTACTAAGGCATAAACTTAGTAAACGCACTTACCCTAAAATTCCAGGAATTCGCTTAAAGCACTGCAAATTTCATCAAAATGTATTGATTAATAGTATGGAAAAGGTTTTAACTTAATATTGATATAAAATCAGTTAACTTGGCATTGCAATATAAAAAATTAACTAAATATTTTTTTAAATATTTTTCCATGAAACGCAGTGCCAGAACTGCGTTCCCCCACGTTACCGCTCCATTACACCCCTGTTAAAAAGGATGTATATTTGTTTATAGCTCAAAACGTATTGGTTTTATAAAAATATATTGCAAATGAAAGATTTTTACATTTAATTGTACTACAACTATAAAATGATAAGTTATTACGAGTCTCAAGTATTTGTGGATAAATGATGAAAACTTTAAAATCTCCCCTATGTAAAATACCCTCAAAGTCATGTTCATGAGAAAATAAAATGTACATCTTGTTTATAATGATAAACCGTGTTTAGATACCAAATTTAATTATTCATTAGAGCGAATTTTGAGAAAATAGATGTATTCTCTTTTTGCCTTTCAATAAACTAGTCTTAAATTTAGGGATTGATATCTAATTCCAAAAACCCTGGGAGTAAGGGGGCCTTTTGTAAACTCCAGATTCAAAGTTTTAGTCCAAACGGTAAAATGGTTTCAGTTCTAGCCCAAACCAAGGTACAAACAGTCAGACAGGTGGCATTGCGGAAACAACGTTTTATGTGTCAGGGGTCTATGAAACGTCGACATTTATCAAAATCTCGATTTCGAATTTTTGACGATCACAATAATTTCACTCCAAGGTGTTGAGACAAAGTAAATATTAGCTTACAAATTTATTTACCCACAGCCGTTACTTGCCGTAGGTTTTATCTCCATTGATGGGGAGGTCGAGGTTCAAATCTCATTTGCGTGAGCTGAAGATGGTTTTCCCCTTAAATGTGTATATATATATATTATATATATATATATATATATATAACATATACAGAGCCCTGCGTTTGTGGAGATCGCGATAATTCGCGAAAGTTAGATATGGCATTTTTTCTTTCAGATGTTCACATTTCAGGTTACCCTGATTGCAAATATATGCTCAGAATTGTCGCGATAATTCGTGAAATCGGCGTTTTAGCGCGATATTCGCGATTTTAAACGATGTCCGCGATAATCACTATTTAGTCGCGATTTTCGGCATTCGCGCTAATATTTTGGGATATTGAAAAATAAATTTTTGTGTAATATTTTGTCTTTTTGACTTGTACATACTTTTCCTGGACCAGCTGCCGCTAAATCTTACTTTTTTAATAAGTTGACAGCACTTTTTTTGCGGACTAGTGTTTTTTTTACCGTTTTGTCCAAACAAAATGTAATTTTTTGTTTTCACTTCAATATGTTTAGTTTACCTATTTCAAACATTGTCCTGGAAGTCTAGTTTTAACCCAACAAAGTCACCTTAATCACGAAAGTTTGGTAAAAACTACTTTTTAACGCTTTTATCTTAATTCGATAATTTCGTCGCAAAAATAGTATTTTTGTAATTCACCGCTTATTCACCGCTTTTGGATAAACTTAAAAACGAAATTGGGCTTTTTTATTCACCATAAAAGCAGGGCTCTGTATGTATATATATATATATATATATATATATATATATATATATATATATATTATATCTTTAACGGTTTTCCATAAGTGATTTATCACTCTGGTTTTCCCATATTTACTCTCCATGCAAATGCGGATTCACTTCCTCTTAGCTACCTTCCTCATCTCTACCCATTCAGATTAAGCTGTTAATAACCTGTGTTCTGAAGTAGGAATAAAAATGAAAATACTTTGTTTTGGATGTGGATAGTCATATTATAATACTAAATTAATGATTTTAAATGGAAACATGGCTTAGCAAGTTTTATTTAATTCAGATTCTATTTAGATCATAGAATACAATGTTCTTGTTAGTAGGGTGTTCGAAAAATGTTAACAGTAGGGCCTTGAGATAGGCGTACAGTACGTAAATTATATTTAATTGAAATAAAAATTTTAAAATGGCAATTTTTATAAATTGAAATAAAATTTTAAAAATTGTATTTTTTTAAATTGAAATAAAAATTTTAAAATCGGAATTCGTTCGCCAACTTTGGCCACCTTTTTCTAACTCATTAATTTTTGTACAGATATTTCCAAATTTTTATCAGGCTATCACCTAGAACAAAGTGTGGTTTTCACATTGATTTTTCTATCTTTTATACAAAAAAATTGTAGCGCACTTATTTTTATTTTAACCTCTTTATACTATGTATTTAAATACTTAGCGTAAGTAGTGACCGTAAAAACTATGTCACGGAAAAAAAAAGAAATGGCTATACTATGTTTAATATAGGGAAGAAAATATATATTTATATATTCCTACAGTAATAAACAAACTAAATAAAAATGTCACAATTTACTGTAAATAATGATTTTCTAAGGTAACTCATAAAAAATATACTTTGACAAGGATTCGAGCCCTTGTCCTTTGTCTTTGGACGTCATCTATTAAACATTCAAGATTGTGGCTCAAAACTCGGCATCACTCCTTGGAGAGTACATCGGTGACAGCTTGTCTTTTGTTGAGTAACAAGCAACAAAGTTGAAAGGATTAAGGGGGGGGGGGGGCTGCCTGTGGAATGTAAGGCTAAGGACACTCTTAAAAGGGGTAAAATAAAGCCGGCGAGAGGGGTCAGTGTAGTGACTGCCATAACTACAGCAGCGCACTTCTGATGAGGTGCTAATACATGGAACTACTTGGAAGAGAGATTTGCAAAACCTTGAGATGTCCCTCCGAATCTTAACTGTGGTTTAATTACCCGAGGGGTTTGTTGTCCAGCGCGGATCTGTGCAACGGATGACTGATTCCAGCCAATTGTCCGTCCATTATTTTTTTATCCTCCCTAGTTGGTTGGCTCGGGAGGACTCGGCTCGCTGCTGTGCAGTCACGAAGAAAGGGAGGGGGGGGGGGTTTCTAGCTAGCGACCTTAGCCCCTGAGGGGTTGAACAGCGAAGAGTAGGAGAGGGGTAGAGCACAACGGACCGTTTTGGGGATGCAAGAAAGTTACAGAGAGAGAGAGAGTAGAGGGTGGTAACATAATTTTTATTTTTGATAGCATTTATCAAGCGCAGTATATATTTTTAGTTGTTTCTACTGCATTGGTACTGAAAAGCAATGTGAATATGATCGAAGGAGAAATTAATGGTTTTTCATGAAACAATTATATAACTCAAAGAAAAATAAAGTGTTATTACAGTGCAGTGACAAGAGATGTTGGAGGCTTACATAGAAAAATCTGCCGTTAAGAACAATCTTGATATACCGTCGATTTAAAAGATTTTATAACGAAATTGGATAAGTTAGAATGCTAGTTTAAGGTGATGAAACTATGAAGTCATGAAGTACTATTTACAAGTCGAAGAAAGTGACATTGCTATTGAAGAAGCTCATTTAGCTGTAGAACGGAAGTCGAAACAAGCTGAAAATGGAAATTTCAAGAAAATACGCCAATGTAACTACAGAAAGCATACATATTTTTGTATCTATGTGGGAAACCACCAATTGAAATAAGTAATAAGATTAAAGGCTTAGCTAGAAAAACCATTCTTCATTCTAAATTGAACAGCCTCTGGCAGGTTGACTTCATTTAAATTATATCTTATACTGATAGTGGGGTTGAATTTATGTGGTCAAATAGGAACATTTGACTGAGTTTGGCCTACTATGAGAACAGCAAAGCAAGAGAGCCAAAAATGTTGCCTAACAATGGATTCTTCCTGACTTTAAATGGTGGTCCACTCATTTTAAATTCGGATTATAGCATAGAATTTCTCAATTTAGTTACATCCGAGCTAACTACATTAGGCCTAGAGTTAAAGATCATAAATGATACATCAAGGAATTTTCAAAGCCATGGCTTTTAGAACGAACCAATAAGAACATCGAAAACATGCTGGCTACAAGGATAAATGACAGCCACTCCGCAAATTGGCCAAACATTCTCCGATCTGTGCAGTTCATGAAAAACGTAGTCTTTCATTCAAGAACCAAACAATCGCCATCAAAAGTGATGTTCGGTATGGAGCTTATAGAAGGACTAACTAAACGTACTGCCACCTGACATTATTAAAAACGTCCAGGTAAATGACGAGCTTCAAGAAGTCGTCAATCAGATGATTGTGAAGGATGCATAAAATGAGACTAACAAAGTATAGGAGTTACTCATTCACACATTTCTTCAAATAAAAAAGAAGCCTATGAAAATGTTTTTCGAGTAAGCTAAGAGAATGGAATTAATTTTCGATGCAACACATCACTCGGTTTATATATGAGGTAATACCATACCTATACCACCGGATGTAGATAAATCAAACATCGTAGAGCCGTGCTTAGTAAAAATAAGATGGTGTAAAGGATGGAGTTTTAGATCAATTATATTGCAAGTAGGTCCATTAGCTTTCATAGTTTTAACTAAATTCTAAAAATAAAATATATTGAACTGTAAACAAATTATATTTATTCAAGATCTTAATTCAACTTTTTCCATCAAGTGTTCTTGATCAGCAAACAGTTGCCAGCTACGAAATGTATCTGATGATGACAGAAAATAAATAATCTGTGAGAAACTATAAGGCAATATAACATATATTAGAACAAATGCTTGAACGCAAATAATATGCACGGAGAAGTGTACTTTGAAGTGATGTTTATTCACGAAACAGTGAAATCTACTTAACTAGAAAGGTCATGTATTGCTGTAATAAATAAAAGAAGGTGTAATTGATACTTTTAAATAATAAACTGGTTTTCTCAAATCATTATTATTATTAGGCCCTATATTGTGCGTATAACCCGAATGGGTAGTAAGACGCGGTGCTAATAATAATAATATTAGGCCCTATAGGAAACTAGTTTTACCTAAGATTCAGTTTTAGAGGTCAGATACTTGTCACTATTGTTTTTAGCCGGTCCATACGGTCCATACACTGTTATTGTCCATTGCATTTTGTTAATTCTATAAAAAGTCAAAACTAGTTTTGATGAACTGCCTTTGATGAAACTAGTTTTAACTAGTAAAATCGTATTCAAATGGATCTAGGTTTGGAACTTTAATATGTATATTAAATAAACTAACAATAGGGCTATAAGTTGGTTAAGTACTCTAAGTATAATATGTAGTTTATATATAATATAGACGAGTCTCTACACTAGATAAATTATAAATATATATAAACTTTTTATAGATCAAGCATGTAAAACATAGGACCCATGGGCTGCATGTGAACCAATCCATGATTATATGCGGTCCACAGACATTTTAATGAGCCATTATTTAATGCATACTGATTGATTTTATTATACACCTGGTAAAATTACACAATTTGAGATACTCACATATGAAAATTAGTTAATATTTGGGTGAAATCCTTAAAGTGAGGTTGGTATATCTACTCTATACTCTTTACTTTTAAAAGACATATTTCCAAAAACTGTTTAATTTACACACCAGATATATGCAATGTTTAGCATTACGTAAGTGTTAAAACAAATGTTTTCTCTATGGGTGTGAAACAAGTTATCTTGCCTTACATGACGAAAACAACTTTAGAGTGTCTGAAAATTAGGTTCTTAGAAGGATTTTTGGTCCAAAAAGGTATGAGGCTACTGGGGAGTGAAGGATGTAACATAATGATGAGTTACATTTCCTGCACTCATCACAAGACATTGTTAAAACAATAAAGTGTCGTAGATTACGGTGGACTGGATTTGCAGGAAATGGGGGTCTCTTTAACCATGTTCAGAATATTGACTAGTAAACTTAATGGTAATAGACATTGGAAAGACCTAGACGAAAATGGGATGGTAACATTAGAATTGATCTGAAAGAGATATAGTGTAATGAGGTGGACTGGATAGAACTGACTCAATATAGGTATAGTTGACGTACTTTTGTATTTGCGGCAATGAACTTTGGGTTCCTAATGCCATAGAGTAAGTAAATAATTGAACAAACACCCGAACGATTATGGCTAAAGGACACGTATATGCTATCAATTAAGAAAGTGACTTCAAAACAAAATTTAAATTGTAGCACTCACACCCTTTAAAAAAAATTAAATTATATCATAATAAATAGATAATAATTTTTAAAAAAATCCTTAATCTTAAGTTTATTTTTGAATTGGATTTTAAAATAGTTCTACTTAAATTATTCCACGTTGTCTTTTTTTTACCAAATGAGTGTGACAAGCCTGTTTTAATTAATGTATTATTTATATGTGTTTATATTTTAAAGTTTCAACTTAATAAAACCTTCTTAATAAAGAATATAAAAAATCATTGTATTAATGAAAAATATATTATGATGTTATGTTCACTTCTCCAAAATTTCACTTTAAAAAATCGTATAGGTCTAGTTCCATTCTTAATAAAATTGAGTAACTTGAAAGAAAGAGTTTCTAGTAATAATTCTGTTCGTTTAGACCAGAGACAAATGTTCCTAGTTGTCTGTGTATCAGGCCTACTTACCGGGATAATATTTCACACAGATGAAAGCTACTGCCGGCATCCCAGAATGATGTAATACATGCAAAGGCGTAATTTGATTGTTCTTTTTCCTTAAAACGAAGAAAATCTGCAAATAAACAAAGCCCTGCTAAATTTATCTACAAAATAAATAAAACTTGATTAAAAGCAATTATATATTTTAATCTTAAATGGACAACAGTTTTTACAACATATTGTTTTTTCTTGCTAAGTTATGTTAGGGTCATAACTTAAAAGCCTTTAAATATTAAGGAAGATTTTAAAAAACTTGACATGCACTTGTAGTAAATTATCTACATTAATATTTATATTTTCTGTGAGGTATACAATCCTTCCTTGCCACAAATCCTAGTATGGAAATACTATATTTTACATAGAAAGAATATGTAAAAATACACTGTGGCTAAAACAAAGCCCAATTAACTAAGCTAGTTTCAATATTGCTTCTCCCAAGTCAAAATATTCTTCAATATCCATATGACCAACCTTGTTTCTAATCAAACTATTATTATTATTATTAGCACCGCGTCTTACTACCCGTTCGGGTTGTACGCACTTACGCTAATGTGTAATGGTAGGGTGATAATGAGATGAAATGAAGGACCTACAGTTTAACGTGGAATCCGAACCACGGTGGAGGCCTGGCATTCCTCACATTCACAAGATGTCTTGTCAGAGGTGAAGGAAGGATTTGGATCAAACTATTAAATCATTAAATTAGTGGTATAACTTGAGTGTGATATATAATAAACTCCATGATATGAGCCCGTAAGCGAGCTATACCGACGAGCGGCCGACACTGTTAGCGATGCTAGTGCCACCATTTTCGGATAGAGGGTATCATGTGGTCAGCACAACGAGCCCCACGGCCATTAATCTCAGTTTTATAAAACATATCTGTTAATTCTTCATTCAAGTTACTCCTAATTTGTCCTCGCGAGGTTGTGTTTGACCCCGTTCAGACCCACTGCTTCACAGATACATTTTGAAAGCTCCGGGGAACGAACCCTGGACCTCTGGATCTGTAGCCAGAAACTCTGACCACTAATATAAGACACCAGGGTGATTCTGGTAGTTGTAGTAAGCAAGAGATGAAACTGGTTATCTGTATTCTTGGTAGGCCTTTGATGTATAAATTAAAAAAATTAGGTTCGTAACCCAAAATAAATTCAAATTATTGATTTTCACCCATAGGTAAATCTTAATTTTATCACTTTGATTCTATATTTTTCTTAAATAAGTTGTTTGGTAGTAGGGCAATATATATATATATATATATATATATATATATATATATTATATATATATATATCATTATTATTGTTTGTCCTCTAACGAAGGTGCGTCCTCTTGTATCAAAGCTTTAGAATAATATAGGCCATATTATAGAGTCGTATAAAGTATGACGACACATAATAGGTCCTCATTCTTTTCTGTACCAGAAGACAGATAAACAAGAATTGTTGGGTGCACCATTTATTTGTTGAGATTCGCTTACCGTGTCAGATAGGTCAATCATCTTATTAATGTAATAGTGCCAACAAACGTTCGCCATCTGTGGGAAAAATCATTCCATTTTAACATAAATTTTCTTACGGATTATAAGATAGACTTATTATTACTATACATTTAATCAAATTGACAGCCAAAAATGACGTGTTTAGCCTGCAGAACTTTGGGTTTAAAATTATTTTACAGTGTATTTTTCAAAAAAAATAGTATTTATTGTCTCATTTCTTAGAGCGTTGGCCTTTAAATTGAACTTAAAGTACAAAATTCATATTTGTTTGCTTTAGTAGCTCATAGAAAAATTTTCAAAGCGATAATAGAAGAGCGACTTCACTAGAGTGCATTTTCATTTTGGTAATGGGAGAAAACCCAGAATCTTAATCAATACTTTGAGAAAATTGAGAAAAAAAAATTGTTCTGTTAGAGTTTTATAATTAAATGACGTTCTAATTACAACACTTATAAATGGAATAACAAAATTAATCAACAATAAAATTGAAATATTTAAAATTAAGTGCCTTGGTGATAGAAATTATTATCCGATAAATTTCCTGACAAAATTATATCATCATTGATTCTCAGGGGAAAGGACTAAATAAGTCACAAAATCTTTGATAAAAAATAGAGAAGTATTAATATACTTGTCATCAACATACTAAGGAACCTCCACTTTAGTGGTATCACTAATCAAGATCTGCAATCGATATTTGACTGTGAAAAGAGCGCTTAAATCACTCATATTGATTTGTTGTAATTTATTTGGGATATATCTATCGCATTGTTTCCATTTAAATCCATTGGGAAAATTTCCGGAGAACATTAAAGATAAATTCACCAGTTAGAACTTCACATCTATAGTTGCAAATGATATGTATGAGTATCACGTGGAACCCAAAAAGCATCCCCATATTTTAAATAAGACTGTTTCTCTGCAATTATGTTATTTAGATTATCGCCTGCTTCGGTGGCCGCATGGTCTAAGGCATTGGTCGGCAATCTTTTAGTAGAATTGTGCTAAAATAATATTGCAAAGTTGCTCAGCGACCAACCAACCTACCTAAGCCCACCAAAATCGTTTATATTTTTATACTTGTTAACCATTAAAGCAAATTTAAGTTGCTCTTGTGAAATTTAAATGCAGCCGTGAATATCTTACGAGAAATCAGAATAAATACAAAACATATAAATGTGTTTAGCAAAATTTAAGTTCTGTAAACGTTATTTTTAAATTTTGAAGCAAAACAATTGAATCATTTAAACATAAAAACGTCGTTGTTAGAATTATTACTTAGATCAATGATTTTAATTAAAAATAAAGGTATTATATTATTTTTGAAGTTATACTTCTTTAGGCGCGTTATGAAAAAAATGGGTGTGTGTACTTATGTACGCGCGTGAGAAGTTATACTTCTTTGGCATCATTAAAAAATAAAAAATAATTTAATAATATTTAGTATTAATTATGTTAAATAATAATATTTTAATTTATATCAATAAATAATACATACGGATAGTTAACCTCAATTATATTGGAGCACTTGAAAAATTCTATAAGCACAATTTTTTTCACTAATATTTACGAATAGTAAATAATATTAATCAAAATATTCAATTTAAATCACTACTGGACCTGGATTCACCAAAGGGAGCAAATAGTTGCGCCAGCGCAAGTTTGAAATATGTTCCAAATCCCTATTCACTAAAAGGAGCAGGCGCAATTTGAGAGCAAAGTTGCGCCTTTTATTTGCCACCACTCAAGAGTAGGCGCAACTATTAAATCATGATTGTCACTTCAATAAATTTAAATGGCGGCATATTATTGTATTGGCTTAAAATACAATTAGTTACATAACTGTACTCCAATTAATAATGAATTAATTAAAATAACAAAACGTATGTCAAGCACAAAATTTGTTTCAATTTAGACAGTGGTAACAAAACAATAACGTACCTTTTATTGTTGGATTTTTACATTCAAACAATGTAATGATATTTCTTGCAGTATTACAAAACAAAACTACGAACTGTGTAATCTTCGTCTAGATCGAAAGAGGTTTGTATTCCTCCAAGTCCAAAGACATCTCGTCACTAAATAAGGCAGTTAGTATAACTTTAAAATAAGTTTTAAAGTTTCTATAAACATTAATGTTTTATTAATGGAACTTAAACTTTAAACTAATATTATAAATAAATACAAAAAAAATATTTTAATTTATATCAATAAATAATACATACGGATAGTTAACCTCAATTATATTGTAGCACTTGAAAAAGTCTATAAGCACAATTTTTTTCACTAATATTTACGAATAGTAAATAATATTAATCAAAATATTCAATTTAAATCACTACGGAATATAATTTATTAGCACATATATAATTCGCACTTGTATGAAACTAAAAACAGTGTTGTGAATGTAGAAACTAGAAACATGTGGATAAATATTATATATATAAAAACAGTGATCAGAGGCGATGAGCGTACCAACATGCGCGACTAACAGAGGTTCTATTTCTATTTTGTTGGTAGCTTTTTTTTTCGAGACTTAATGAGCGGTTTAACTTCAACCTGTTACTTTTGTGTGACAGTGATGCGCACGCATCTTAAAATTTCACTCTCATCATTTTTTCATAACGCGCCTAAAGAAGTATAACTTCAAATGATGAGAGTGAAATTTTAAGATGCGCGCGCATCACTGTAACACAAAAGTAACAGGTTTAAGCTAAACCGCTCATTAAGTATCGAAAAAAAAAAGCTACCAACAAAATAGAAATAGAACCTCTGTTAGTCGCATATGTTGGTACGCTCGTCGCCTCTGATCACTGTTTTAATGTATATAATATTTATCCACATGTTTCTAGTTTCTACATTCACAACACGTGTTTTAGTTTCATACAAGTGCGAATTATATATGTGCTAATAAATTATATTCAGTAGTGATTTAAATTGAATATTTTGATTAATATTATTTACTATTCGTAAATATTAGTGAAAAAAATTGTGCTTATAGATTTTTTCAAGTGCTCCAATATAATTGAGGTTAACTATCCGTATGTATTATTTATTGATATAAATTAAAATATTATTATTTAACATAATTAATACTAAATATTATTAAATTATTATTGTTAAATATTTATTATTTGTTATTTAATATTTACAAAATAAAGAAATAAAATTATTAAATCATTTTAAAAAAAAATTTAATAAAAATTTAAATCGAACATCAAATTAAAATATTAATTTTTAATATTTCTTATTAAACTGAATAAATAATAAATATTTATAAAAATAAATGAACAAATTTAATAAAAACTTTTTGATAAAAATGAAAAGTGAATATTAAATTAAGAAAATAATAAATATTTAAAAAATGAATAAACTTAAATTCAATTTTTTAATGATGCCAAAGAAGTATAACTTCTCACGCGCGTACATAAGTACACACACCCATTTTTTATTTAAATCACTCAGTATGCCATTAAAACTCGTTCCACGTGCCACTCTTGGCAAGCGTACCATAGGTTGCAGACCCCTGGTCTAAGGGTGTCACTCTTGTGTTATACTAGACTGCAGATGACAGGAAGATATAAGTTTGATTCCTGGTAGAGTATACTGAGTGTAGTTTATCCAAAATGGTTTTTCACTCTCCCTCCAGGCACACTTCCTCTAAATTCAACCTTCATCATCCCTAAATCATTAGCTTAATTATTATGTATATGTATAATCTGAACAGATAATAAGACGCGTATATTATCTTAAAATAACCATTACAGATTAATATAGACTACAGTGGATTATCGATTATCTACGCTAATTACTTGGGAGAAAGGCAACTTATAACACTACTAATTAGCCATCAGACACCTCTTTGGTGCATGATGCATTTGACGTGGCCGCTAAACGTGCTCAAACGATATCAACCAATTCCTATCATGGCCTTGGCCATTGAACCCATACAGCTGAACAACAAACGATTCTTTAATTAGCTAAGTTTATTACTATGAATAGGCGCTCACGTCTCCAACTTTAAGCTTACAACTTTAACAATATTTCACATTTTACTATCTAGATTTAACTTTATATATTATATATAAAGAGAAAATAAACATTTTTATATTGCGGTCCATGCCATCAAAAAAAACTATTTCCTGCCAAAATTATGTAGAATTTAAGAACATTGAATTTTGTAGACTAGTAAAATACCAATTTTAACTACATTGATCGGATTTCCTTCCATAAATTCACACAAACAAAGCAAGAACGCCTGATAGATAGATGTGTCTAGTGTTTTTACTCTGTTTATTGTTAAAGTAGGTGGTTTTTAAGCACGATTGTATTTGAAAGCATGGATGAAACCAGTGCTAAACAAGATTATGCCTGATTTCACCTGGTGGTACAAGAAACAATTGCTGAATCTTTTAAGTCTACCAAGCTGATAGAAGTAATCACCAAAGCTATAATCGAGAAATTTACAAGGAAAATACAGTAGTCAATGTTCTCAACGAAACAATAGACTTTACTGGCCGCGGTGTTGAATACTTGAAACTCAGAGAAGGAGATAATATTACTCAAGACAAGAATGTGCAAACGTAATGA
This sequence comes from Timema cristinae, assembly GCA_039000515.1. NCBI lineage: Eukaryota > Metazoa > Arthropoda > Insecta > Phasmatodea > Timematidae > Timema > Timema cristinae. The sequence goes on along the minus strand of JBCFYV010007404.1, from coordinate 683 downwards.
TGAACTCGAACAATATAAACGACGTTCGAGTCTTCCCATTTTTGCTGTTCAATATTCCCACAAAGAGGTGACTGATGTGTTGGTCCTTTCAACGGCGGAGAAAATAGGTGTGGATATTTCCCTCTCTGATATTGATAGAAGTCACCATGTTAGTATAAGGCGGGAGGGAGTTTCCCGGCCGTTAATAGTGAAGTTCTACAGCTACCGAAACAAGAGTGAAGTATTTCGCAAGAAAAAACTGTTGAAAGGCACAAGTACCACAATCCCATGAGATCTTACTGCAGAGAGGTTAAAGCTTATTTGGAGTGAAATCTGTATGGACAATTGATTGTACAATTTATATTAAACCTTGAAACAGGTGAACTCAAATATAAGGTCACTTGACAAGAATAAATAGAAACAATCAAGCAAGGTTGTTTCTAATTTTAACAATAATAAGTATTTATTTTATTTTTACTTGATTTAATATTCAGTAATATATTCTTTTATTTAATGTTCTTCGATTTGGGATGTAATTAATTTAGTCCTATTAAAGTAAAACTTGTATGTCATCAAGAAATTTAATTTTAAGCGAACTATATTTTTTTAACTATACTTAATTTTTAATTCAAGTTTTTTTATTTACTATAAAAGTATTAAACTTAACTTTAACTGTTTTACTTATTTACTTAACTATGTATATA
>JBCFYV010007393.1:0-50222 GCA_039000515.1 Timema cristinae | reverse complement strand
AGAAGGAAGCTATGACAGCGCACACCTCCACTTGGGGGGATTTCTTATCGACATATTTCAAAACAAACAGACACTAAAAAGGCAAGTTTTCATACTAACGTGGTCCGCCGGTGGTCGTTGTGTTCAGAAAAACCCCCCCACTATCACTCAGTGTTCCCAACCCTTTGGGAAAAAAAATTTCCCAAAAGCACGAGGGGGAAATCAGTACTCTTACTTTCTGGACGTGCCTCATATTGTATACAACCATCCAAAACTTTAAAGAACAATGTGAGACAAAAGAAGCAACACCTTTAAATTCACACTAGAAAACCTATAAAGAAAATAATTATGTACAGTGCAAAATTTTTTAATGTATATTTTTTGTGTTAGCCGGGAAATTTTTTTTTAATATCTTTTTAATTTTTGGGTACCAACATCCGGAAAATCCTATATTTATGTGAGTATCCATGGATGTTTTACAAGGCCAAAAAGGGGTCTGCGAGCAAAAACTTTTAGGAACCACTGCACTAAAGCAATTTTTAACTCGCATACATGAAAAAAAAAATTAGCTATTTTTTAATTTAACTAACAATGACGGATGAAAAAACTTCTGCATACCTACACCAAGGGTCAAAATTTTTCCTTAGTTATTTGGTCTATTTTATTCTATGGGACTTAAAAAACAATGTGTCGATCTGTATTCATGAAACTTGAAAGTATGTATGTATGTATGTCGCCTAGGGTCTTTAGAATCACTTAACTTTTTTTGGTTTGGGTTTTTTTTTAAAATTTTTAGAATATATATACAATAGGTTTTTTAATATAATCAAAATGTTGTCTCATCAGGAGTTGCACGTCCCACATTGTCTAAAAAACCGACTGTAGGGGTCGTTTTTTTTCATCTTAAATTTGTTATCAATTCAAATATATTTACTTTTAATGCATGCATCTTCTTTTTGAGAGCCCTTGGCAACAATTTTGTTTGTAAAGAACATTAAATGAATTTAAGTCCCCCTTTGGGAACGAGTGTTTTGGGAAAATAAACAAAAATTAAAAAATTCCCCCATGTATAATTTTTTTAATGTTGCCTTTTCAAAAAAATTACAAAAGGCCAACTGGCATAATTTAGTTTTGGACGCCAATACCCAATGCCATTGGTTTACATGCGCGAGGGGTGTAAAAAATAAATTTAAAAATATTAAGAGCTAAAATTTTTTGTTTGCCTTTATTTATACGTTTTTTAAATATTATCAATACAAACCACTAAACAAATTAAAATGTTCTAACAAGATAAAACTGAAATGAAATGAAATTAATATTCATTATTATTATTGTTATTATTATTTAGCACCACGTCTTACTACCCGTTCGAGTTATACGCTTTAAGTACTAATTACGCTAATGGAATAGGAATTGGGAAGGTTGAATTAGAGAAAGTGAACCCGCATTTGCGTGGAGGGATAGTGGAAAACCATTTTTAGGAGAAACCACCCCCAGTTCAACCGACCGAGATTCGAACCTCAATCTCCCCGTCCTCAGCAGTCGAGCTTAACACGACTAGCGCGTTAACCAACTACGCCACCAAGGCGGGTAATGAATTTAATAAAGTGGCAATAATTTACCTCATGTTCCCACAATGGTGGAAATATAAATATAATAATAATAATAATAATCTTTAATTAATCGTATTTTAGATTTACTATCCATAGTAAACAAATCTAATAAAACTTTTTTCTATAATGTAAAATGTTAATTACTTTCTATCAAAATCGTCATTCAAAAAGTTTGCTCCTAAAACAATAAGACCATAGTAAGTACAGGATGCTGAGAGAGAAAGATGTGCTGCTTGCAGATGCGGCAAATGTTGTAATTTTTAGTGTGCATCTAGCTAAACGTCAATTTTAGGCTCGTCCTCTCCAGAGTCGCCAAAGCTATGTTGGACCAGAGTTATTGCGGATTTAAAATGTGATACCTATGGACTTTCAAGTGGTGAAATAAGACTATTAGGTGGTTTTAATAATACCAAATTCACAAAGCGCAAACGAACACAGCCATCTCAGGTGGAGCCTCCAAGCAAACTTAATGCCTTTTACTATGATGCCAGCAATGTTACTCTGGTGTGGACATACTTTTAACATATATGAAATGACGCAAAAAAGAAAGATTACAGCAAATGTTTATATGCTAAACAAACCAATGATAGTAGGTTAGAAATATTGTTTTGTTGTAATGCTAATTCTTATTTATTTTAAAATATTAAGCACTGATCACTTAAATGTCCTTTAAAATAGCTCAGTCATCTTATGTGGGGGACTAAAAGCACCCTGACTCAGGGCCTCTTTTTAGAGGAACCCTCATGGAAGAGTCCAAATTAAACATTAACTTAAAAATATTTAAGAAGTATCAGACAGTTAAAAAGAAAGTATTTTTTAAGTTGAGAGAAAGCTATGTCCGTACTTATTGCCGGGTGATAGAATGCAGGGTGGATTGAGAGAATGACACTGCCGCACAGCTAGAGAAAGGAAGTTAACATTTTTACTCTTAATCTGTTAGACTGCCTTTATACTAGGAAACTTCAAGGAAATTGGTTTCATGCAATCGATTTCATGTGAAACTAAAATGCATTGGGTATAGGGCTCTATTACACGGGGCAACTTATTAACATCCAGTTGACCAGCACTTACAGCTGCACAAATTGTTATGTGCAACTATTTGCTCCCACGATTGGTGAGCATCATCTCGAGAAAATGGTGTCAAGGAAGGAGGAACTATTTCTTCTTGACCTGCTTATAAAGATGAGACACAGGGCAAGAAAGATTTATGTACACATGATGTTATCAAGTATCTTCAACACTTGATAAGGGCCTGTAATATCTGTCATTTGAACTTTTTTTCAATGCGAACAGTTTGTAATAATTCTGTACCATTTTGAAGCATAACTTTGGTTTGTGTATAATATCTCGTCAGATTAATCGAGGTTTATAAAGTATAATTTAATTAATATACTACCTCAGGGGCAGATCCAAATCATTTTAATAGACAGGGGTGGGGGTGTCATAATTATAAATAACATAGTTACTTACAATGCTAGATTTCTGTTTAAATCCATTTAATAGTTTCTCATTCATATTTGATCTTATGTATATTTTAAACAATGGTCCTCCTCTTCAATTTTTTGTAAAAATTGATCACTCTAAAAGCTATGAGTAGTCTTTAACTTAATTTTTTTTTTAATAGATTCTTTTGTAGGCCTAAGCCATATAAAGTGTTTCTCACCTAGAAATTTTTCAAATTTGGATGCACCCATGAGCTATTTGGAGTAATCCTCACTTTAATTCTTAATGCTAACTGAGTGACCACGTTGTTATGATAATTAGCCAAAATGTTGGCATAGAAAAATTTCAAAATTCAAAAGTATTACCCAAGTATTAACTTTGAGTGACCACTTTAATATTTCAATTACTCAAAATGGGTGGGGGTGCAATACATTTTGTTTGTGGTACAAAACAAGTACAAAATGTTGGCATTGAAAAAAGCTCAAAATTCTAAAGATGTAAACGTCTCTTAATTTGAAGTGGCCATTTTAATATACTTAATAGGTCTACTCAAAATGGGTAGGGGTATAAAACTTTTTGTCTGTGGTACAAAAGAGTACAAAACTATTACAAAATGTTGGCATTGACAAAAGCTCAAAATTATAAAGTGGTACTCCTGCATTAACTTGGATTGAGCACTTTGATATGTTAATTACTCAAAATGGGTGGGGGTACAAAACTTTGGCATAAAAAAAATTTGAAATTTGAAAGTGGTACTCAAAGCTAATGAACCTCCCAGTCACGCACCCTTCTCCTCCCTCTGCAAGTCTTTCTCAGTCATTGTTGAACAGAGCTGTATGATGCTCCCCAAGATGGCGGTGTAAGTAGTTACCCACATTGTAAGAAAATTGGGGTATATACCAGTTTTCTAGTAACGGAGAGGTTGGGATTTGAATACCGGCTGGGTGGGGGGCCCACAAAGAGTGTTTTAAGACGTTTTCCACTCTACCTCAATGTGTTATTGAAAGACACTTATTGTTAGTCATCAAAACATATTATTGAGTCACAACAATACGACGATAGCAACAAAGAATGTATTTATTGGTGGGTCTTCATGTCGTCAATGTTAGATTACTCAACCATGCTGGTTTGATGAAAGAATTACAAATATTAAACATTAGGAAATTTAAATGTTTTTACAATTGTAAACAAATACAAATGGTAGAAATAAGGTATTTTTGTTGTACTTTATTACTTTTTCTTGCTACCATGTATGGAGAGGGTGATGAGGTGCTCTAGTTTTAATCAGTAAGGTACTTTAAAAGTTAAAACCATAAACTGAAACTTTAGTTGTTATTCAAACTTTTCTACTGGTTGACTGGAGCGCATATTATTGTGAAAAGATACTAGCACTTTCTAGCTTCTTACTTGATCACAGGAACTAAAGTGCAACGTATTCTATAGAGCAGTGGTTCTCAAGCATTTTACTCTGCGACACCCTTTACATTCAAGTGAGGAAGTTGCGTCACGGCTCCTCTACTCCCACTTCCCTTCCAGTGTTGTATGATTTGAATAAAAATATTTTGTTTGTTTAGTGTACCAATAAATATTTTTACATTTTGTAAGGAAATTAGCCCATTAAAAATTAAAAATCATTCGAATTAAAACAATTTTATATAAATAATTCAACATCTGACACAACACAAAATAATAATAGCTTTTAGCATTAGTATTTATAGCCCATTTTTATAATTTATATAATGATACCATTGACTTTTGTTTTTAATTAATCACTTGTCTAAGGTTTGGTGGTGTAACGTGGCTCAAGTAATGTTGATACTTTGTGTGAGTGATTTGATTGTTTTTAAACCCAAAGTTTACTAAAACAAAGAGTAATATAAGAAAAAGAAACTCTCAGCTCTTTGGTGATATCTAGTTTCGCACGGTATCTACCCTTCATAGCCGCCATATCTGAAAATACAGTTCCACACATGTAGATTGCTTTCTTAAAAATACAGTCAATATAAATTTATTTTTCTGGAACTTGGTTAGATCGAGTTAATATAATTTAGTGTCATAATTTCTTACCCCCCCCTCCCCCCTTTAGCAACTACCATGCTCACCCTTGGGGGTTGGGCCCCACACTTCGATAACTGCTGCTTTAGACTTTGGTAAATATTACACCAAAGAAGACTACATGTATTTAGAAATGAGACTATATACTATTATACTAAATAGGACATACACTGTCCTCTATTAACATCACAATACACCATAGCGAATGTTTCCAAACAAAACTCATTCATTCATTCCCTCACTCAGTCATTTGGCATAAAAGTTATATGTCCTCAAAAATCATTTGACCTCAAATGTATTTTGAATAAAAAATGTTGATGTAGCTAAGTTCGCCAAAAGTCATTTGGCCTAAAAGTCAGTTGGCCTGAAAGTTATTTGGCCTAAAGTCGTTTAGCCTAAGTCGTTTAACGAAAGTAATTTGGCCTAAACTTTAGGTAAACTGATGGGTACTCATCAGTGACGCTCCTCCTGAAAGCTAGGTAAGCTACCTAAGTTCTTATTACCTAGGTTTCTTCAGAAAAGGTCCGTCTTGAGCAAGCAAAACAAGATATGATTTTTACCTTCAAGCAATATGGTCATAAAATATTTACTCAATATTAGCATTAATATAAAATGTGAAGTACATATTGTGTTTGATAGAAATTATAATTAGAGTTTATAATTACCAGGACCCAGACTTTATGACCTAAAAACAATAAAAAAAATTACCTATAAAATATAATCAAAAACTTGTAATGAATGCACAAGAAACTAAAAAATATATAGTATATGCAATTAAATGCTTTTAAAAACTTAAACTCTTGCATTCTGGTAACTATAATAGTGAAATACCTGCTTTAGAAGTAAAAGCTATCTCCTACTAACGCAACCCTTTCCAGACTAGTTGCAGTCTCATCATAATACAAGCAGAGAATATAAAGTTCATGGCCTGTATTATCTTCTCATTCTGGCAGCTGCGTGATTAAAAATTCATGATTGAGTACTATTTATAAAATATTGATAGTATTTAAAAAATATACTCAATCAATAAATGCCTAAAACTTATTCAAAAATTACCAAAAATGGTATAAAAAAATGCTTCCACAACCAGGGGATCAAAAATAAATATATATATATAATATATATAAAAATAAAGGTGACATGTCATTAAAATTTGGGCCCTGATAATTACTAACAATAATTGGATTTAGAGCATTGCCATTGTAATTGTTATTTATGAATGATTTTTTTTTAAATCGATCTTTTGTTTTTCTTTTCTCATTTCTATCCACATACTGCTTTCCATTAAATAATATTTGATTTCCAAAAGTCAAGAACTTACACTTTCTTGATTTACTCTTTAAAATATTATTTGCACTTCTAGGAAGACAAAGTTATAGTTTTATTGTTTGATTAGAGGTGAAAAACTAATATGGTTAAGAATTAAATAATAATAAGTTTAATTTATTAACCAAGAGTTGGTAGAAACAGTTGCCTTTTTATTGGCTGTGTTGATTTCAAATGCAGAACACTTTGTTATTCATAAAATTTCTTTGCTTATAAATAATGGTATTTTTAATACAACAATGATACCAACATATTAGCAATAATATAAAAACAATCATGATAAATGTGAGAAAAATTATAGAACAGGCACTATTGTCTTATGATATTGTGACACATAAACAACTAACTCACTTTTTAAAGGTCAAATAGTACATTAGAACAGCTCTTGAGGGTTTATCATGCTTCTTCAAGCAAGCAGTAAAATGAAAACTGTTTTATTCCAATTAACATTTTCATTTTTAATAAAGCTATACATGATTTGAAAATAATGATAATCATGAAAAAGACAAAATGAAGACATATAAATGCAGTTTTTATTTTTTAAATGTGTATTAAACTGTTTGAGCCTTATTTAGTACTAGTTCTACTCAGTAGAATGGTGGTGACCATATTACACGGAGAGCGAAACAAAGCTGTTGTACTGCGTGATGTTTCTCTTGAGGATATCTGCACAGGGTCCAAGTACTCGTTCAAACCTGTGGAGGCAATTAAAATGGTGTCAATATTCAATTGACAATCACAGATGAGTTATCACTTGTCTGATAGAACATAAGGCCATATTCTCTCTCTCGCTCTATCTCTCACTGTGTGTGTATGTGGGTGTCTCTCGCGCTCTTTGTGTATGTATCTCTCTCGGACTCGCTCTCTGTGTGTTTGTGTCTCTATCTCTCTCCAATAATTAATCTATCAAATTAGGGCTGAGCCAATGCCAATCATTAGCTGATATGGTATTGATAGGATTCTGGCAGACAGACAGCCTTGTCCTTTGTTCTGTTGCTAGAAGGGTGAGTGAGACGGGGAGGGGATCTGGGGTGGATAAAAAGTTACTTCTTTAGGGGAAAGGGTTAGTGTTGAGGCTTAGTGGTAGGCTTTCTGTTGACTCCTTGGTAAACTTTAGTCCCGGAACCATCGGAGTCTTAACATGATTACTCCATTTTACATTTATGAAGGATCTCATCAATGTATTTCTTCTGTAAGGCTAAAATAGTTCCATTTTTACAGTCAAGTTATATACCAAGACAATATTTGAGATTTCCCATCTCTCATTTCAAACTCGTTCATCAGCTCCTTCTTTATATGATTCAATTTTTCTTGATTATTTGATGCCATGATTACATCATCTACATAAATTGCAACCAGAATTTTTTCTCCCCCTTTAATCATAATGTAGATGCAAGGATCCCTGTAAAGTGATAAATCCTAATTTACAAAGTTCGGAATCCAATTTACTGAACCAATGGTGTCCCGCTTACTTTAGCCAGTATAATGCCTTCTTAAGACTTTCTGGGCCCATAACCTATTGTAAATGGTATGAAAACATCAATTAATGGTTTGAATACACTGTAAATGGTGAACAAGATTAGTGTTTAACAGCGGGACCAGCGCGCTCTCATTGTTTACCCTGGCTGCGCTCCCTCTTCTCTCTGTCTCCCTCCTTGTCTGATAGGAAGGCAGCGGCCTTTTTACTTCACTAGGGGATTAGAGCGGGAAAGGGGGGAGGATGGAGACACCTCTGGAGGGGTCTGGATCCTTCTTATTCTGGCCTTTTAATTCTAGAAGTGGGGGATTCCAGACCCTTAGTTAACACCATCCCTATATATACACGCTCAGTGATAGCCAGAGATGCTCAGTTCTTGGTTCTCAACCAGTGAGTCCAGGAGTGGAACAGCGAGTCCAGTGTTCGTGTGGTGCGTGCCGGTGTAGTGTGTATGGCACTGGGACCTGTGGAAGGGTGCCGTGAGTGTCCTTGACATTGAAAGTAAATTGTACCGCTAACAAACGTTTTAAAGAAACTGATATTTGGATATTTAACTATTTATTCAGTATTTTTGTTAACAAGCTGTTTACTTGATTTGATTTAATTCTATTTTATATGTTTTCATTTGTGTATGGATTTACAAACAAGTGCTTATATTACCTGAGGCAGTGAGCTGTTTAGTTATAACTAATCCACTGTAATTTTATTTTATGTTTTTTTCTTCATTTGTTTATTAATTTAAAGACAATTACTAGTATTACTTAGTTCAGTGAACTGCTTATATTCCGTTCATGATAGGTTTTTACCTGGATGACAGTTCGAAAATCATATGTTTAGGTTTTGGGTTGCCAACACTTGTAAAAGATCACAGTTTTGTTATAAATGTAAAGATCTTTAATTACCTGTTATATATTACATTTAAAATAACGTAAACTTAAGTTTTCTCATACTATTTCATTTTTTTAAATAATTTCTTTTTATCCAACTCGAAACATTATTTTAAACATAATTAAAAGTACTTATTTTTCGTTTTGGAACATTACTGATTTTGTGTAATATAGTGCACACATCAATATCTTTTAATACAGGCATCGTATTTACTTGGAAAAGAGAAAATTGTTGTCTTTTTTTTTTTACATACAATAAATGATTTTATGATTATTTTATCGTATTTTGAAATATTTAACTGTATAAAATATTTTCATCAACTGCATGTCTGCATCATTGTAAAAAACTTGTTTACTGTTATGTTCAATCATATGGTTTAGATTCGTCAGCCGCCATTTTGAATCTATGTTCGTTAGAAGTTTTTGTGAAATTGGTGTAAATATTTTTAAGGGGAATAAAACTATAAATAAACTTTGTGTCTGACCTCAAATAAATATATAAATAATATTGGCCTAAATTACTGTGGTTAACTATCACATTAATATATTACCATCTGTTTTCATTACAGTGATCCAAAGGGATATATGTCAGCTGTTGGCGTAGTGATATATTAGGGATTACTTCTAGTAACATTTCGAGCTGTCATCCAGGTAAACTTAGCTCATGAATGCCTTATAGTTATAATTTATGCAGTGTTATTCTATTTATTATGTCCTTATTGGTTTATTAATTTACAAAATTACTTTGACTTCTTAATTTGTTGAATTGTTTAGCTGTATATTTAATTATGTGAATGTGTTTTAGTGGTATTTTTAATAATAAAAACTTTGGGTGATTTGCGAGTATTTTAATTCATATTTAACCTGCAACATAACCCAATATCCTCAAAAGAACTCATGGTTCACACAGTAACGTAGAACCACCCCCGGGACCCTCCCAGGTCACACGTGCCCAACATTACAATATTTTAAACACAAGATAAATGTTCATGATTTTTTTTACATTCTTGATAATTAAAAATAAAGATAATCTATACTTCTTTTGGGATGTGGGACAAAGCAAAGTAAAACAGAGTGGAACATTCAGAAGACATTTTCTGTCTTCTTGTTTGTCAAAGTTCATCTATAAAGTGCTCTATTGAGTGGCTGGAATTACTGATAGATTGTCTTATATATAGTTCATTCAAACACTTGATATATAACTCATACACATTTTAAATGCAATTAATAAAATAGTGATAGGTAATTACAATGAACACCAGTTATAATTCAATTTTTTAGTGTAACATTTTATATTGTCAAAGTTTGTTATAAAATACAATATTTATAACCAAAACCTTTCTTAATGAAGGCTGTTTTGGAGGAATGATTTTAGGATTACTACGGTATTATTGGAAATAAATTCCTGGTTTGGTTTTTTAATACCTTAGGGCCATTATTGGCTTTTTTTATCTTGAATTTTCAAGATTCATTTTTTAACTTTCAAGATGAGATCGAGATTATTTTTTTCTTGAATTTGAGATATTTTTGAGTCTCGCACATCCCTACATTAAATAGCAATAAGATCAATATCTTAGTAACATATGTTGTGATATAACAAGGCAAAGCGTGATAAAAAAAATTGTGGCAATTTGTTAAGTACCTTGCTCGATCCAATTTCACACACTTGAGGGGCCCCTTGGCAATCACAGTGGCAGCTCTAGGTCGGTCCAGTAAAAGAGCTATTTCTCCTGAAACACAATCATTCAAGAGTTTCAATCACAGTATTACAGCAAGAGAGTTAGCTCTCTCAGGTAATACAAACAATCCAATCAACCCTTCTACAGTTATAACATACAATCTTGTCATTTTATAAACACAGCCGCTTTTCACCTCAATGCACTAAAGATTTTCAATAGTCAAAACTATAATGGTGGTTTTAGTTATCATCTGACCCATATCTACACTTGTCCAGTTTAGCTCTCAAAGTTGTAACCACAATAATTACAGATTTTTGCAGTCCACCAAAAGAGCTATTTCCCCGCTGCTCAATCAAGATTTTCAACTCACCACTAGACAAAGGCTCTAAATTCTTACCAAAGTAGTCTGATGGTCCTAACCGTCCCACTTCCATTGTCTCTTCTCCCTCAGACCTGTATTGTAAGACTAAAGCTGTACCATCCACAATGATATAGAAATCATCCCCAGGCTCGCCTTGACGAACAATGGTCTCATTATCTTCAAACGAAACGGTTTCAAGTGCATCCGCCACTGTAAGACGTTCCCACTTGTCCAAACTCTCTGTAACATGACAAGTTAAAACAAATCAAAGTAATTTACTATAGTTACAAATTCACCAAATTTATTTAGAGAAAGCTCAAAAAAATAAAATATAAATTTTAATTAAAGAAAACTTACTTTTAATAGCAAGCCAAAATTAAAATTATAAAAAAACATTAGTGACTTTAATTATAATATAGTTTAATATTTTTTTGTAATCAATGAGGTAAAGTTTAATGAAATTTTGTATTCATTAGAATTATTTTATTGAAATTAATTATATTCACATGATTGAATTTATCTAAAATCAAATGTACATAATGAGAAATTTTTTTAATGTTTAACTCCAAAGCTCTAGTGGTTTTATGAAGTTAAGTTGGTAACACAACAATTTTTTTTATCCATTGAAATAAACCAAAGAGATTAGTTTCAGGCTACATGCAAATGAATAATTGGGCATGTTAAATAATAATGATAATAATAAATTATTTTATATAATTTATAATATTTATATTTATACTAAATAATAATAATTATTAATTATAATCATCATTATTATTCAAAGAGTGTGATACAAGCTAAATATAAATGAGAGGCACTAGGGCCTACTTGTTTTTGTTATTGATATGTTTGAAATAATACCCATATAAATACTTATAGGACTTCCTTTTAAATAGCTGTTCAGGTTATATAAATATGTACTAATTACACTGATGGTTAAGAATGAGGAAGTTTGAATTTAGAGGATGTGTACCCACAAACTGTTTGGGCTAGAAATAATATTAATAAGGGAGAAGAATTAAAGAAATTAAAAGCGGAAAATAATGGAAGAATATAGGAAGATGGAGGCCTTTTACTAAACTGACCCGGCCACAATCTGGAAATTGTTGTTGTTGTTGTTGTTGGTGGTGGTGGTGGTGGTGGTGGTGGTGGTGGTGATAGCCTTCAATTACATTTCTTAATTTATAGTGATAGTGTGCTTTAAAACTTTATTTATATTTTATAAAGACCTAATCGGGAAATGCATGTTATTACTTGGTCAGTAAGTTGTTGACATCTTGCTTGCTGTTAAGGAATGTAAAACTCGGAATATACAAACAATAATTTTACCTGTTGTTTTCTGTGGGTGTGAAACATGGTCTCGTACCTTACATGACGAAAACAAATTTAGGATACTAAAAACAAGGTGCTTAGGAAAATATTTGGTCCAAAAAGGGATGAGGCTACTGGGGAGTGGAGGAGGCTAGATAATGATTATTTATTAGTTACATACCCTGTACTCATCACAAGTTGTTAAGATATATGAAATTAATCTTTTATATATTGCTATTGATGACCATATTTAATTAATTGCAGGATAAAAGTGTGAAAGCGCAATATTAAAGATTGCTAGGGGGAAAATTAACTTTAAAAGAACATACATTTTTTATATCAACTACTGTTTCCAGCCTGTGGCATGGGTCAGTTTTTTATTCAAGTCATATATTTTTCCACTACCAGCTGACTAGGCCTCGCATAGCTTCATATGCCTTATAATCTAACATGAGACTAGGATGGGCACAACACCCAATCCCTATCCATTAATTTATCAATGTGAAAGGGTAAACTCATATTTCATCAATGATAAATTTTTCAGCCATGCTGGAAATCAAACCTAGGACCCTTAGCTCAGTAGGCAACATGCTACCAACTGAGCTAAGGTGTCGAATACAAGAGCATGAATGGAATGTTAAAATGAATGCTAATGATATAGAAAGTACATGGAACAGAATAAAAGAGGTCATAGTTGCGTGTGCAAAATGTGTGTGTGTGGATCTGCAGTGGTAGGAAACTTAAAAAGAGGTGTGTGGTGGAATGGACAGATGAAAGAAGCTGTGAAAGGAAAGAATGAAACAAACAAATGTTTGTTATGAAGAGTGAAACAAAACGTAAGAGGTTGTGAGACATATACAAAGAGAAAAAGATGAATGCAAAGAAAGTAGTAAAGGAAAATAAGTAGCAAATGAGATTAAAAGGAGAAAGAATGGAGAATGATTTTAATAGAAATGAGGAGCTGTTCTGGAAGTGGATGAAAAGAATGAAACAAGGAGTGCAAACAAAGACCTCTGGCATTCAGAATGTGTGTGATGAGATGATATGGGATGAAAACAGTATAAGAGAGTGATGGAAGGAGTATTTTGAGCAATTATATGGCAAAAACATTGAGAATGTAGCAGAAAATAGGGAAAATGTTATGAGTGAAAGAATTAACGAGAATGAGGTGTTCAAGCTATGAAAGTGTTAAAGAAGGGCAAAGCTGCAGGCATAGATAGGATCACAAGTGAAATGCTTAAGCATGGGGGCATGGCACTACTTGCCATATTGTGTGGGTTGTTCAATGTGTGTGCTGGGATTTTGAATGTTTCTAATGACTGGAAGAATGCTGTCATTGTTACCTGATACAATGATAAAGGCAGTAAGAGTGAATGCAAAACTAAACTGGGTCTATTGGTTAGAGTTGATTGTTACAAAAGGGGTCCCAGGTTTGATCCCTGGTGTTTCCAGAATTTTCCTGTAAGGCAGTGAGTCTGGTACAGAGTCAAACTCAGCCCATGAGAACAAATTAAAAGTTTTAAATAAATAGGTAGCACCTCTGGTCTATACAACTGAGATTTATAGTCAAAGGGTTCATTGTTCTGACCACATGACACCCTCTATCCACACATTTTAGCACTACCATCGCTATAGTTTATATAGCTCGATCACGGGCTCAAGCTATGGAGTTTTTGAGTACTAGTGACAAGAAACATAATTATATGTATGTATGTATGGCAAGCTGTAATTACCGAGTATGGAGACCCTTGAGAGAAATTCCTCATACATCTTGCGCTTTCTGATTGTAGAGCCCATGAGAATCCTCCTATACGAGTCTCGGTCAATCCCCCAGAGCTTTACATTCATTCTGGCTCTTACAGTAGCAGCTCGAGGGGTCCCATAGATTAGGGCAAGCTCACCAAAACTACCACCCTCCCCAATAGTGGTCACCAGCTCATTGTTGACAAAGATCTGGTCAAAAAATAAGCAAAACTTGAAACACAAATACACACAGGAGAATATTTAATTTGTGTAAGGATAGATACAATATTTTATTTGCAAATTATAAGATAATAGTTACAACTATGTTTAAATCTTTAAAAAGGGATATATTAATTTTTACTTTATAATAAAAGATAGAAATCAATAAGAATACAGATTACACCTTTACAATAATTTTGAGATTATAATAGTAGCTATGACAAAGAAGAATATAATTGTATTATTTTTGGTAGATGATACAGAAAAGGTAGATAGAAATACTAAAAGGAACAAACACAATATGACTTTTACTATAAAAATAACAAGACGTGTATTAATCACAACTTGTGAATGTGAGGAATGCCAGGCCTCCACCGTGGTTCGGATTCCACGTTAAACTGTAGGTCCTTCATTTCATCTCACAATCACCCTTCCATTATACATTAGCGTAAGTGCGTATAACCCGAATGGGTAGTAAGACGCGGTGCTAATAATAATACTATAAAAATAAGAACATAGCTCACACTTTACATTGCTACCAAATGACAAAGAGGTAATGATTGCACCTTGAAGAAAATCAATCCCCTGACCCAGGTTTCATCCTATAAGAACTAATGAGATTGTAAAAAAAAGTATCTATCTAAATGTCCTATCATTCTCTACAAATTTCCTTTTGTGTTTTTTTTTTTTTTTTTCCTTTTTTAGGAAGCTGCATTGCTCGTTTTACACTCCCTTATGATTAGTTCCGATATGAGTTTCTTCAAGAGGCAGCCGTTACCTGTCCAATGGCAGCTATGTAAAGTGTGAACCGTGTTCTTTTTATTGTAAAAGACATATTGTGTTCTTTCCTTTTATATGTTTCTATCCATCTTTTATGTACCTTCTTCCAAATGTAATACAATTACCTCAAAGTGAAAAGTGGATTTCCTTAAAGAGCTATATTAAAGAAGAATAGAATGTATACTTCTCACTCACCCTAGTATAAGCATAGAGTAGTATATTTCTTAGGACAGTATATAAAATAGTATATTATGTATACTACAATCTAATGTATAGCATAGTAGTATCATGTGTGTCTTAAAATTATGTATTTAACATTTGTGTGTGCTGTGTGTGTTTCAACACAAGATATAGCATTGTAGTGCATTGCACCATGTTTACCTCCACCTCGCCCTGATCTATCACATAGAAGTTGTCTCCCTCATCACGCTGCTGGATAATTGTTTCTCCTGGGAGGAAGTTGACGGGGAACATGGCATCAAATATGTCGGAGCGCTCATTTTCATCCAGGTGGGAGAAAAGCACATTCTTGGCAATGGCCTTGGACAAAGCTGCCATGGTCTTATAGTCCTTGGGTACTACTTTCTTGACATAGCTCGTGGCATCTTCTTCACTCACTGGCTCAGCTGATATGCCACCGCGGCGTCGAGCAGGTTGTTGTACTGCAGATGGCAAGGGTGACAAATCCTCTGTGTCTTCTGGTGAGATTGCTTGTTTCTTGGCATCATGCGCCTGTTCCTAGATAAAAGTAAAAAAATAAAAATTAATAACTCTGGATAAAGTATAATATTATTATACATTTTTGACAATAACAGTAAAAATATAAACATAATTATTTCCTGCTGAAGAATAGGTGTTTTAGTAGATAGGTTCTGCTACCCTAGTTCAGCAAATTTTATTTTAATGTGTCAATAATAATAATAAAAATAATAATAATAGCTTGACACCATACAAAAATAAAAAATACACAAAACATTAGGATGTTTTAAGATCAATCACAGGTTAAAAAACATGTGAAAATAAGGATGATAAGTTGAACATGAAATAAAAATTATTATTTGTTTACATTTATCTTAATCCTTATGTGAAAGTGACCAATTAAAGTTTTTTTAAATTATAATTTAATTTAATTTAATTTTAAGTCTAGTTTTTTAAAGCAAGCTTTTATTCGTTTATTCGAGGTGGTCTGAGTTATATATAGTAAAAATGCATAATCATGCCTATTTGAAGTGACAAATATTTAGTGTTACCTTTATTAAAATATAAATAAAATATTTTGAAACTTTTAAATAGAATGCAGCACAGTCTCTAATCATTAATGAACCATATTATAGTGATGTGGAGGTTAAGGTTTAAGTTCCAGTTGGGTTTACAAAGTTTTTTTTTTTTTCCTAAATGGTTTGGACGTCGTTTATAAACCACGTTAAACTTTTTTCTTACCTTTTTAGCCGCCCCTCTCCCATGTAACACCATGTAGATATTAAACCAACCTCCCCCCCACCCCTCCCAGTGTGTTACATAACTTTTCTCACTAAGAATAAATGCCATTATTTCATAGGATAGTTTTGTGATACTAAAGGAGGGATTCAGAATTGATACTTCTTAAAATCCATTTTAAATCCTGGACATAAATGATTTCCAAGAGTATTAATTATTATTTATGGAGAGCTACCTACATACACAAACAGATAAGACAGACAAGTACAGACATAAAAATGTTGAGTTCAAATTCCCTGGATTCATGAGAAAAAACCTTTGCTATATTTATGCTATGGATGTCAGGTTTGCAATCTGAGTAAGATCAAGACGCCGCAACACTATTGTGTGCTGACTAGGATGGCCTTTTTCTATAGTAGCGCTACATGATGATGTTCAAGTGCCCACATCAGATGCTTGACGCTGAGCAAAATATCTTTCTTAATATTGTGGACTTTTTATGGTAGTCATATTATCATCAGCTATTTAAAGGATTCTAGGTATAAAACTTTTCTAAATTATTATTGGCTTAATCTACAAAGTTACTTTAAGTAACTTATCAACACCTGGACTCATGTTTCATTCCAACATCGATCCTGGTTTAACTCATGAAAAAGAGTAGATGGCCAATGAAGCAGAGATCGGGGTTCGAATACCTGTCGGGTATACTCAGAGTGGCTTTACTTAAATGGTTTTATAATTTCTCTCCATGTTAATGAGGGTTGATTACTTCTATAATTCTACCTCTCACATTTCTACTCCATTAGATAAATATAATAAAAAATAATTAGAATAACTACAATTTGACTATACCACCCTACAAAATGTATACTAAAAAGGTGGAATTTTAAAGAAAATTTACCAGCATTTGCATAGAGGGTGAGTGGGAAACCATTTAGGAAAAGCAAACCTCAGTAGACCTGACTAGTATTCGAATCCCATCTCCCCAACATTGGCCGTCTAGTCTACTGAGAGAATGACCATTTAGACAGTGCTACCACCATAGTGTATGTATAATAGTTGAATTTATATACATACACACTGGATTTATCAGAAGGGAAAAGGTATAGGCTTAAATACACCTACCTTTTGAAAATAATTAATGATATTTGAAGCTTTACTTTTCATAACATACTGCTATTATGAAGAAATAATAATATTGATTGACTCTTTGAAGAAATTATTTTTGTTTTTGTACAAACACAAGTGATAATTCACAGCCTATGTAAATGAATGAGCAGTAGGCATTTAAATTATACTCAAACTCAACTATACTTTTAAATTAAGGCCTTTGACTGACAGCTGTTATCCAATTTTTGAAAGTGAGGGGGTCAGTAGATTGGACAAATCTAAACAAATGCCTAAGTATAAACATGTCACTGTCATCTGACCTAAGCATTTTAAATATTGATAAACAAAAAGTGCTAAACTTGCATTTTCAACGCCACACACACACACACACACACAGATATTCTATTGGAGTTATCCATAAGTATGTTTATGAAAGGTGTAAACATGAATAATAATATTGTTTTTTCAACATTAGAATTTAAGTATAAGACCTGTGTTACCTAACACTTTGATGTATCCCCCCATTCCCCCTATGTAACAGCATGTAGACATTAGAGCTCACCCCTCCCCCACACCCCCTTCAAAGTGTTACTTGGTTTATGGCCGACCCCATGGTCCAGTAAAGTGTGACATTCTGTCAGTTAAAGTATGTTCAAATTTTTGGCAAAGCCCTCGATGTGAACAATCATTTCTGATGTCACCTGGTTTATAAATATCGCGATGTTGGCAGGCTCACGAGTGCTTCACAACCACCACTCAAACTTTGCATCTAAAATGCTGCTGAGATATTTATATCAAGTTTCTACTAGGAGCAGCTGCTGAATGGACAGAAAGTGTTATAAATTGAGTGGACTAAGAAAAATACTGTATATTTTAGACAATAATTTGAATTATTATTCTATTTTAATTGATATATATATATATGACATATTAATCATTAAAAACATAATGAATTATTTACTTTAAAAGAATGTAAATAGAGTTGTGCTACTTTATTCAACTGATGTGTTGTCATGGGCACAGAAAGGTTAAAGTATAGATAATTTTGTATAGCTATGTTAGGAACGTGAAAAAGAGTCAAATTTTGAATTTGGTAATAAAGTTATTTATGAATTTAGTAAAATATTTATCAACTAATAGTTCTAAAATTTCTGATATTTTCCATCCAAGAGAAATAAACTCTTACCAGCTATGTGACTATATAGGTACTCATTATAGGAAGCTGTGATTTCAAAGTGTAAAATTAATTTCACTAAAGAAGCAATGTATAAATACCAAACACATCATAGTGTTTGTAGATAATTTACGAAAGATTAATAAAAATATATTCTACATACATAAAAGAAGTCAACACTATTCTTGCTTGTTACTGTGGGTAGCATATAAACTTAAAAAAAAAAAAATACATTAAACTATGGGAAAAATACTGTCCATCGAAAAGGGACCATTCAAACTGAAACTCAACTACAAATTAAAATAAGTATTAATCATATGAAAGAAACTCAAGAGCAAATTGCAGTAATCAATCATTACTAATTAATAGACTAGTCCTCTTGGTTCCTGAGACTATTATATATAAATCAAGATTAGGGTGAATATGCATATAAGGAAGAAGTCGCTAAATCAATTTATTTTTAAAAATAGATTTAATTTACAATAAAATAAGTTATAACATTGGGAAATACTAAAATCTAATAGCTTCAAACCTTCTTCGGTGGCCACATGGTCTAAGGCGTCGCTCTTATGTTAGACTAGACTGCTGATGACAGGGAGATTGGGGTTTGAGCCCACGGGTGTTTGTTTTTTTTCAAAATTGTTTTTCACTTTCCCTCCATGCCAATGTGGGTACACGTCCTCATTCCTAACTCCTTAGCCTAATTAGTACATATGCATATAACCTCAATAACCTGAGGTATTATTAAGACATGATGCTAAAAAAATAGCTTTGAGCCGTTTCCAAAATAAAGGTTTTACAAACTCAAAACAACCATTACAGAAGTCATGAAAAATAACAAATGTACAATTAACACGTACTTGAGATTATTCCAATATTAAACATGCATATATTTGATTTATAATTAAGGTATCATAAGCCATTTTAAATGATGCAATCTTACATGCCATAAATATTATCTACCTCAACTAATACACTAAGGTTTAATAGACCCAAATCTTAAAAGGATCAGTAAGACAAGAGTTAGTTAGTATGGATTAATTCATAAGTAATTTCACTATTAGAGGGTAGTAAGTTCAACAATAATGTATAAACCAATCCACTAATACAAAGATCAAGTACTCTTTCAGTACATAACCCTAATGGGCAGTAAACTGATGAAGTGCTAAAACAATTATTTTAGTCTTGGTTTGTGATCCTTGATCAAAATCATTATAAAAGTCCCTAGAATGGACTCTCACGACAATCCCTGAGAAATTCTAAGTATGTCATTGAAATTTAATATACTTAAACGCCAACTATATGATCTTTATCATTTTTAGGACAAAATGGAATTTAGAAGCAACACAAGATAATATTGAGTTCGAAAGATATAATTTTGCTTACATTGTTCAAATATTTAGCAACAAGCTAGTTGCTCCAGTCATTAATGCTGAGTGTTTTTAATGGCAATTTATGGTAGAGTTATAATGTATTAGCTCCAAAGAAGGAAAAATAGGAAACCTTTTTTTAGCACTGTGTCTTACTACCTGTTCAGGTTATACACCTATGTATTAATTACATTAATGGGTTAGGAGTTTAAAAGGCTTAATTGATGTGAAATGCACCTGAATTTGCATGGAGGGAGAGTAGGAAACCATTTATGAAAAAACTCAGTGCACCCGACCAGGATCGAACCCCAAGCTCCCCGCCTGCGACAGTCTAGTCCAACACGAGAGTAGCATGTTAGACCACATAGCCACCGTAGAGGGTGATAGGAAACTAAGGGAAGGGAAAAATAAGGGGAATCATGCAGTAAAGGGAGGTATATAGCAAATCAACTCCATGGCCCTCAATGTGGCCGGACGTGATGTGCATTGAAAAATACAACTTTTTTTTATTAATCACAATAAATGAAGATATTAAAGATATATTTTTACCATTTTTTATTTTGAAATTGGCAATAAAATAACAATAAACTTGATAAAGTTATTTGATATAAGATATTTAACATGGATTTTGTTAACCATCCTATCATATCAGCCCATAGCTTACAAACTAACTTAATTTTATAAAACACACAATAACCAGTCCCTCGATCGTTCATTCAACACTATGAAAGTTCTAATGTTCCAAATAAAGCTTTTTTTAAAAGGACATACCAGGAATATAGTTTAAACTTTTGGTCTCCCTAGGCAGAGGTGCTACCAAATGATATATGGTGTTAGTCGACAATATATAAAATAATTCTAAACAAAAATAGTAATAATAAAAAATAAACTATTATAACTTCAAATATTAAGGTGTGCAAATATTAAAGTGTTTGAACAAAAAGGCAGCTCCTATTAAATGTTCAAGTTAGCTAAATTTTCTTCTTTAGTTGCATTTGAAATACTGGTACACAAGAGTTGATTAATCTTAATTTGCAAAGATTGATCAAATTTGGCAGCACACCTTTTAACCCTCAAACAGGCTTACTGGGGTATAAAGTACCCCAAGTTTACAGTCGTTGGTATAGTAGCACTGTCAAGTGCCTGATAAGCGTATTACTTTTTCCATTCCTTCATCGCGAACTTGGTTGCCTGCTGGTATAGTTGGAATTAAATATTTATGTATCTATAAATTAAAGCTATAATTAGAGAATTACCGCTTAAGGATGCTGCTAAAGGACAGAGAATCTGACTAAAATTGTAATCAATGGAGATTTAAATGTTTATCCCAGTCAAAATTTATCCATTTTCAACTATCACAAATCTTTCTCTATGTTTTACACATACATTAGAAAATTAAAGGAAGCTAATTAAACATCTGGTTCATATTTAATGTATTGTGTACTTATTTTAAAATCTTAAGCCCAAACATGCTTGCATTTTAAAAAACACAATAAATGACTAAGTGAATAAATTAAATATAACAAAATAATATATTAGATAGTTTGCCAGTGGACACATATTATTATGTTTTTTGTTTTTTTTTAATATTAGATCAAAAGGACAGCATACATATCGTACATACAAAACAAAAAATGTGTTTAGTAGTCTCGAATTAAGAAATAAAGTTAGACCAAATAAGAGTTTGTTTTAGCTGAAATAGAAGTGCAGTATTTAATCAGAATTTTAAATAGGTGCTTTATTCTAAATATAGCAATTATATGTGTGTTGCAAATTAATTTTACACTTGAGTTCAATGGGAAAACTATTCCAGGAACTTCACAGACTATGTAAGATATGATAGTTGATGAAGATTAGTCTAGTGACCCGGGTGGAAGGCAATCTGTAATGGGTTATATATTTCTTTAAAATAACTCGCTGATCTCATGGAACACACAAAGAGTATCAAAGTATATGGCTAAGTTTGAGGTTGTGCAAGAAACACTATGGCTCCGAGGATTAAGGTGAGAGCTTTGTGGCAGGAGAGAATCAACTCTACTCCATATAGGCAATCAAGGTGCCCTGAACTTGGCTTTGAGCGACGAATATCAAGCACACACCAAGCATATTGATGTCCGCCATCATTTTGTAAAGGAAAATATTAGAAACAGACAGCTCTCCATAAAATACTTGCCATCGCAATCTATCACCAAGGCTGTGGATCGAGATAAACTTATGAAGTGTGCTAAAGGACATGGACTCATATTCCAAATAGGGAGGCTGTTTAAAAAAATCTGTAATGTAGTTTGGTGGTCATGCAAGTTTGGTTGCCATGTGCCATGGATTATTAATAAAAAAGAGTTTGGTATGCACAGCAAGCTCTTCTTCTCATATTGCCATGTTATAATGTTTAATGTTGTGACCTATTACTAATAAATAGCTTTATAAATTTTAGACCTGTAAACAACTAATTTACATTAAATTTATACTTAAATTTAGCAGTCTTTCCTGTAGCGTTTTGTAGATTCATTTTATACATGCGGCATTTGCCGCCCGTCAAAAAAAATAGTAGTGGGGGGAGGATAAATTGTATCAGTGCTCCCCAGGCCTTTGTGTTAGGAAGTGCAAGATAAATCCCCGTGCCATCTATTTGGTGTATTGTCACCTTATGTTGAAAAAACGGAAAATAAAATTGAATGTTCATCTCATCGACTTTGCAAGATTTGATGATGGGGCATTTCATAACCTCTAAAAACAATTATGAGATGACAGAGACAAGTTTTTAAAAACTATTATCGAACAGTGAAAAACACAATATACTTATTTCTAGCCATTGACTTTCCTCTATATTTCTAGTTTTGTACTCCTCCGATAATTTATATCAAATTGCTTTATTTTTCTTTACCTCATTTTTAAAACGTTCAGTATCCAAATCATCATTTTTTTATATGAAAATTATAAAAAAATATCAATTATTCAAATGACACAATAATCCCACTTGTAGTCCTCCAGGAAACTGGAAAAATCTTGTCTGCTAGACAGGGGTTGGCAGCTATAATGTCTATACAAGAGAGGGTGGACAAGCAATGCATTTGCATAAATGGACCCATAAGATACCATGTATAATTAGCGCGACTTTGGCCGCTGGCGTTCTCTAGGACACACAGCATGTTTTACCAAACGCGACAGCGAGTTTTCTCGTTTTTCGGACAGCAGAGCATAAAAGGAATCATTTGTTCCCAGTAACTTACAAAACGTGACGGCTTTTGATGTCGTGTGTCGCGCGGCACAAAACGCCTACGCTAGCGGTTAAAACGCTAGCAAGTAGCAACCGCGCCTTCGAATGAAACCCTTGCTATCAAGTTAGAAAATAAGTTTTCATCTAGACCAGCGTTTTGACAGCTACCGTTGGTGGCGTTCAAACTGCTTGTGGCAGTTTCAACGTCTTCGGAGGCGTTAAAACTGCCTAGCGGTGGAAATGCGGATCAAATTACGCTAGGCGTTAACAGATAGTTGTGCCTCAATGTCACAACACGTCTTTCAGCAGGAATAATAAATGCTCCTCCGCAAGATGGTATCACGTTTTGCAATATTTTCATTCACTAAACCAAGTAGTATATCAAATGAAACTACAGACATTCTATAGTACAAAAAAGAACTTATCTTGGTACATTCTGTAATTCATAAACATAATATGAAACGGTCCTGTTGAGAGACGGTTCGATGATGTGGGGTGAGTCCACCAACGTCTCTTATGACGAGTTTTTTTTTTTTTTTTTTTTTTATCGAGTTTCCTTCAACAAAATAAATCCCGCAATACAGTTAGCCTGTACAATGTCCATTTTTAAACCAAACTGCACACGTGGAAGCAACAATGGGGCATTTAAACCGCTAGTGGAGAATCAGTAGCGTTTTGGTTGCTGTTTTACAGTCGCGTTCTGACAGTCAGGTGTAGATTAAAGATTTTGGAGACGTAAGCTAGCGACAAGACCACCGCGTTTTAACCGCTAGTGTAGAATGGAGGGCTCTTTTATATAGGCGTTTCATGACGCGCGTTCTCTAAATACACAGGGTACAATTAATGCTCTTCGGGCCCTTTTATACAGGCGTTTCTTTACAAGCGTGACGCGCGTTATGGCCGTTTGTTTTTATAGAAGAAACACATTTCGCGCGTAGTGAAAAGAGTGGGAGGAAATGAACAACAGAGACCAGGGTTGCCAGTCTTATCTATTCTACTAGTCGTGATGGATTCGTTTATAATTGCCATTCCAAGAACAAATAAAGCGGTGGACAATAAATAAACCACACCACCAATAATACACTCTTGACCTGCTACAGAAGTACACTGATAATGGTACTGAGATATAATGAGGTCCCAGCACGAGTAGCATAGAGATTGGTTGCTCTGCAGTTTCGCCAGCACGGCGACACGAAAGTTGACGGCTGTATAATATGATATATTCCATTCACGGTAGGAATTACTCTCTGAAAGGTCTTTTTTCCTACCAATATCCTACTATTTAATAGATTTATGGTAGGGAAAAAGGCCTTTCAGAAGTCAATTCCTACCGTGAACAGACATTAGATACCCCATTGAATAAAGTTTCTTGGATCGACTTGAGTCATTTTTGACGCGGCGTTCTCTGGGTTACGACGACACACTTTTCAGATAGCGCCGGCATAAATGACGCGCGGCAGAGTATAAAAGCATTATTTTGTTTTTAATAATTATGTTTAAAAATTATTGACTAACATTATTAAATTGTTCAAGTTAAAGTCAGTACGACAATATTTATTTTTAAATAACTGTACTTTGCAATTACTTTGTAACTGAAGTTAGTTTCCCCTTCTTCATAATGTTAACTCAAGCTATAGTGGACTTACCACTTCTATGGTTTTACATTACAGCTAGCAGAAGCTAGCAGATGGTATCAGTAACGCCAACATTGTCTAAAAGTAACTTTTGTCACCATATTTGGAAATAATTATTATTTACTAATTACTACTATTATTATTATTACTAAAAATAGTATCAATCACTTTAAACAATACTTCCCCAAAGATTACAGTATAATTTTACTTTCCATACTCAAATTTAAGAAAAAAAAAGTCTAGTAATTTCATTTTAGTTTTTCTTTTAACTCTTGTGGCAATTACAGGCTAAATAGAGCGTGAAATTTTACATTTAATGGTATTATATTCAGTTATTAATATTTTTATAGCTGCCCACGATATCTTTAACATAAATAAATGGTTTGTGATAATAAAGAGGAAATAACATTCAAAATGTTTGTGAAATAATATAAAGTTTAAATCTTGTAAACAACAAGTATTAATACCTTTGCCGCTAACCAGCAACGGTCCTCTTTTATCTACATCAACCGGCAGCTTTTACCCAGTGGTCATGTTTGTTTTTCAGCATATAAGGTCAATTTTAACGTTCTCTTGCTTTCAATAATTAATTTGAATTAAACAGCAAAAGAAAACTTCAATACTAAGCAAACAACCAAACGGTTATTCTCATAACCAAAATCTAAACATTTTAAAATACATTATAACAGTGAATTATCGTATAAAATACAGTTAATAAAACCACGTGCGTGAGTCAACAAGTTGAAAAACAAAATATTTTATAGTCGAGTACTATCGATTTGTATTTAGGCGTGTCTATGCTACCCGTTAATAATTTTATTACAAATTTGAATAATACAGTGTCTTTTTTTAACATTAATTCGGCTACTAAGTAATCTGTGTGTTCTTTTGTGAATATTATTTCGGTGTATGAGCGTGTTATCCTCAGATTGTGTTGTGTTGCCTTCTAGGCTAAACCTCAAGTTTTAGAATTTTTATAGTAGGCCTATTCCAAAAAAATCTGTGAAGTGTAATAAAAATTACTTGTGAGTCTTTAATCAGTTTTGATTAAATAAATACCAGGCTAAGACTTCAAGTTATAAGTTATTGTATTTTTATTAGAGACTTTGTTACAATTGTTTAATAGGAGTGAATCTAAAATAGATTTTTGTTAATTCTATAGTGTCCCGCACAGCGACGTTGGTAAGTTTGTTTGTTTATTAACTGTCTTTTACAAAATCATGAATATAACAGTAATTTATCATAGATTTTCGTACAACTTATGTCTCAAGTTTTCTTCATGGTTTTGTCGGAAGAATATAAATCAGCATCATTCTAATGGCTGATTATCACAAGGAGTAATGGGATTAAACCAAGATAAGGCTTAGATTTTATAAATAACCTTAAAATAAAAATTATTATATTTTTCATAAACGTTGTAACTAGAACATTTTCATTACTTTATTAAACCTTATTGGGAGATGCTAACCCATTAATTCAATTTTATTGCCTAATTTACAACACTGTTGATCTTTAAGCTTTGTTTTTGTCCTTAATTTGTTGTATCCAAGTTTTGTAAATAAATTTTAATATTTTAAATGTGTATTTTAGCCTTGTCGTCAACCCATGTTTTAATTCAGTTGATGTTATATCACTTTATTGAAAATGTTTATATATGTCATTTTGTAGCTCATTAAAATCCAAATAAAATCAATATTTGGAATATTAAAAGTCACTTAATTCATATATCAATTTTAAAACTATCTAATTCATTAAATTGGAAAGCTATATTTTGTTATAGCTATTCCTGAGTTTTCTATCTAAGTTCCAAGTTTATTACCACTCCTTACTTTAAACTACTTTAGAATGTTTTCTGATACGTATTATTATTATATTATTATTATTATTATTATTATTATTATTATTATTAGCCCCGCGTCTTACTACCCGTTCGGGTTATACACACGCTCGTGTGTAATGGTAGGGTGATTGTGAGATGAAATGAAGGACCTACCGTTTAACATGGGAACCGAACCATGGTGGAGGCCTGGCATGCCACAAATTCACAAGTTTTGATTAATACGCGTCTTGTCAGAGGTGAAGGAAGGGTTAGGCAATCAGATAAATTTGTGCCAGGATCTAGGAATGAACCCCGGACCCCAGCACAGAAATCTGACACTTTAACCCTTGACCGCCAGGTCACCAATATGTTGTAATACTGTTAAAAAGGTTTATGACTGTTTTTTTCTCTGTGTGTAGTAATAGACATTCAGATTTTTCACATTTATAATGTTGTTATTAATACTAATATTAACAAAAAAATTGGATTTTTTTTTACTAAAAATTATTTATTCATTACAATAAAAACTAATATGGGATTTAATGCTCATTTTTATTTTAAATTTATATTCTTGAAAAAATTAATAATTAATACTAGGCCATCAACATATCAAGGTCAACAATACATAGAAAATAAATAAAACAGTCATATAGGTTTGTTGTATAGGCCTAAAATTTGACTGTCAGAAGTGACAGCTGCTAAACACATGTTTTTGCAGATCATATGGTTTGGCGTAGGGATATATAATTTGGTCTAGTAGCTTTTCAGAGCTGTGAGCTGTCAGTCAGCACCAAAGTAGTCGTGTGAGAGGTATATTGCAGGGCATGTACATGCCAGATTTTTGAAATATTTTCTCGAATACTAGCTTCCGCGCCTCCCCCTCTCCCCAAGACCTCTTTCCTCCAAAACCTCCTAAAACCCTTGAAAAAAATTGGGTGTGGGGGCACATATTAACAACATTTTTAAATCCGCCATTGCCGTTCATCCGATAAACGGTGCCGGGCATGTATAGTAGAAGGACCGTTTTACTCCTTGTGTGGGAAATTAAAGGAGGATGAGAAGAAGTTTTTCAATTACTTGAGAAAACCGACTATATCATTTGATGAACTTGAGTCAAAATTTATGAGAACCCTGGTATATAAATACGTGAAAGTAGATTTAGTAATGATTCCATATTTAAAATAGCTAATAAGATTATTTTTATAAAAATTAGACTGCATAAGGAGAGTTTTTTTTTAAACAAGGTGTACAGTGTTTATGAAACGAAGTTGGCCACCCTTTAGTTTTTTCCAATCGACGACATGAAACGCTGCGTTCGCATAAATGGTATGGTATTTTTGCATATAGCCTAATGTACTTTCAAGACGTAGAGAGGTTACGGCGTTCTCTAGACCACGACGACATGTCTTTCAGAACGCGGCGGTGAATTTTACTGCCGTGTTTGCATAAAGTGAACCAATGCTCCCGGTCTACTTTTAGAACGCGGCGTCATCATGTCGTCGAGCGCACGGCGACACGAACGCGGTGCATGAAAGGACTTTTATTGTCTCCTTTGTATTTAGAGAAACGCGTCACGAAATACCTGTATAAAGGGCCATTTTAATACTCTTCCAAGAGTAATTATGTCTTCGCGACCTGAAAAGTGTGTCGTCGTAGCCTAGAGAATGCCTCGTCAGAAATGACGCAAGACGATCCAAGATACATTATATTCAATGGGGCATTTTATACAGGCAGGGTCATCTTAAGGGGAAAGGGGACCTAAAGGGCTCAGCCCAGGGCCTTACTCTATAGGGGTCCCTTAAAAGAGAGGGAAAATTAAACAGAAACTCAAAAACCATAAATATTTAGAACTAGCCTATTGGACGCTTAGTGGAGGCGCTAGCTTACATCGAGTATGCATTTCAAGTATGACAAAATTTGACTTCTATTCCATGTTCTGGAGACCCAGAAGAATAAGAAAAGTGATGTTGTCAATTCCGGGGGTGGTCGACAACCTATGTGGAAGGGGGTGAAAAGCGCGCTTGGGGTGGAATTTTATTTTCACTACAACTTCCGACTCGTTCAACGTATCAAGATAAAAAAAATCTAATTATGTTCCTATTAGGTAGGGTTACAGTTAGGAGAGGATTGAGTACATATGATCCAATTTAGAAAGAACATATTCAAAAGTTTGGCAATAAGGGAAAAGGAAAACCATATTTCCTATCGGCAACTATTTGCGAAGAATTTATTGCTTTGGTAGGAGATTAGGTTCTTAGGAAAATAATAGAATAAGTTTTGAATGCTAAATATTATTCAATTAGATTAGATTCTACGCCAGATTTATGTCAAGTAGATCAATATACATTCATTATATTTATGTAAAAAGTTTTACACATACCCCCGTTGAGAGATTTTTACAGCCATACTGCTGAATATCTTACAAATGAGGTTCTTATTTATATATAAATGGCACTCCACTTGAAAATTGTCAATACCAGTCATACGATAATACTCAAAATGTCAGTAAAATATTCTGGTCTCCAAGCTAGGATTTTGGAAATAAAAAATACATCTTCATTAATTCCTTGTGCCGGACCTTTTTTGAACTTAGATGGAAATCATGCAGCTTCAAGTTAAGTTTTTTTTTTCTGCACAATAGCTTTATACGTTCTTTTCTGTATCAACTCATCGAAGGCATGTTCTAATTTTAAATTTGAAAGGTGTTATCGTGAAAAGATTAGCCGATACACGTTGGTCAGCCCAAGCAGACGCTGTTTAAAGCTATTTACGATGGAAGAATGGAAATCAAAAAAGCTATACAATGCCTTCAGGATGACGAGGAACAACCTCCTGAGGTTGTCCCTAAGTAACCCTACTAGGTTAAAAGCAACTTATCTTCAAAATAAAATGGATAATCTATAAAGAGTTTTGTTGAGAATTTTTTTGAATGATATTATACAAATATTTGACAGCTCGAGTAAAATATTTCAAGAAAGAGATAAAAGATAGATCCATTTGTTGCTATAAAAATGTAAAATTCCTTTAAAGAAGAGCTAAGAGACGAATACGATTAATATAGAGAGCACGCTAACCACACTCTACCTGGAGTTCATTTTGAAGATACGAGGAAGCGGTTAAGGCAGCGAAGTTCACGTATGAAATAGTTAAACTCCTCCTCAGAAGAAGTCAGGCTTCAGGAAGAAGATAACATTCGAGTGAATGTAGACTTTGCAATAAATGACAAACTCGTGAGTGAATTTAATTGAAGGAGTGAAAGTTACCAAAATCTGTATTCAATATTCGATTTGTTTACGAACATGGACTGTTTGAGTTATGCAACGTCAAAGCTAAGTGCAGCAATCTAGCTTCCATTTACAAGAAAAATATTGATGGTAACGAATTACACTTTAAATGCCAGCAACTAAAACACTTATTTTAAAAATGAGCCTAAGAAATCAATTGCGGCTATGCACTCAAACATGACTCAATACCAAGTGCAGTGGACATTTCCTAGTTCAGAAATGTGTTTTCGTATATTTTTATCAATTATGGTAACAAATTGTAATGGAGAACGTTCATTATCAAGATTGAAAATCATTCTCAATGAATTACGAACTATGATGCTTCAGAAGAGGTTGAATTGTTTATCTTTAATGAACATGGAATTTAATTCTTGAACCAAATTGACTTCTCTGAATTGATAAAGGATTTTGCCATTATGAAGGCAAGGAAAAATATCTTTAATGGGTTGGCACACTCCTATAAATACGTGAGTATACTTGATAATTTTCTTTACGCAGATTTTTTTTTTATGGGCGCATTTTACTACTGGGAAATTATGTCTTTGTCATATTGTATTAAACAGCATTTTATTAGTTTTAGTACACATAACAACAACAAACAAACAAGAATGCAGTGAAACGAATAAAAAATATTGCCATTGTTTCTAGGTTTTATAGTGTAGTAAATTAAAAATATATTTACCTAAATTGCAGAAGAACGTAAAAATTTAAAGGAATGGAAATGTTTTAACATGACACCAAAAATATTTTAGTATTAAAAAAATTATGTGTTTATTTTTATAATTTATCTCAACCTAACAAACCCTAATCTTCTACGTGACAACAAAATGTTATTCCTAGAATATTTTGTTCTGGCCGAGCTCTATATTTAGATAAGCACATAATTAATTTTATATATACTATCTAATCTAAAAACAATATAAAAATTACGTTTTTTTTTATCACCGCGTCTTACTACATGTTCAGGTTATACGCCTATGTACTAATCACACTAATCTTAAATCTAGACACAACATCCAGCCCCCAGCTGTTAATTCATCACTCACTGTGAAAGGGTACACCCACATTCACCCATGCTGTGAATCGAACCCAGTATCCTTAACTCCATAGGCAGACGCACTATCGACTGTTTACCGTCGGTCTACTATTAATAAATTCGCTCCATGCTTGTGTGTATTAAAAATAAAACAATGTTCGTTATATTATTAGACAGACAAACAGTAATAAGATGCAGACCATCCCCAAGTAGTTATTTATAGCTTCCACCCTATAAATAGCTATTGTAACAATTTTAACATTTTTAATTAATGCAAAAGTGTTCCAAAGATGTGCTATATAAGGAGATGACAAGAATGGCCTCCAACTGCCTTAAGACGGCCCTATATACAGACGTCAGTTTTTGTATTGCCGTATTGGTGAGACTGTAGGGAAATCAATCTCTATGCTACTCGTGTTGGGACCTCAATATATCTCAGTACCAGTATCAGTCCAGTGTACTTCTGTGGCAGGTAGTGAGTGTATTTCTTATGTGTGGTTGGTTATTTAATGTCTACCGCTTTATTTGTTCCAAAAATGGCAACAGCTTTAAACGGGTCCATCATAAGTGGTAGAAAAGAAGAGAGTGGCAACCATGATATCTGTTTTCATTTCCTCTCACCCTTTTCATAATTGAAATAATGTATTTCAACTTCATGCGCACTATGTGATATACAATATTCATTATTAATAACGCACAATTCATGAGTATAAACTCAGCTTAGACGGAGTGTACCTTGCGATAGTCGAATAAGTATATCAACGAGTTAGAGAGAAAATTGACATCCCTTCCACAAGGAAAATCAGCCTAAAAATGTTCAGCCCGCTGAACGCTTCTGTTAATCGAGTCCGGCAACTGCCAAAACGCAAGCCTCCATGTAAAATGACAATATAACATGCATGCACACACACACACACACACACACACACACGTGTGTATGTGTGTAAGTTTTCGCCTTACAATTCCTCAAAATATTCCCTTTAGCGCTTTATTATACTGTTATCCTTATACCGTTTTCATTTCAGAACATCTCACCAATTTTAGCCAGAAAGCCATCAGTCTTTCCTGGGTCTCCTTGTTTCGTCTTTTTTCCACTTCCATAACAGAATATTTTCCTCAAAATCATTCCTTATTCTATCTACTTCTTTTAATCTCATTTTCTCCTTACTCTCCTTTACCAATTTCTTTGCATTCATCCTTTTCTCTTTGTATATGTCCCACAACCTCCTACGTTCAGTTTCATTCCTCACCACAATCATTTATTTGTTTGATTCTTTCTTTTCTCTAAAAAAATCGTGTACTCAACTACGGTTTATATTTCCTGTTCCAGGCACTTCTATATCATTAGCATTTATTTCTACATTCCATTTCATGCTCTTGTAAAGTTAATTTTTTGCCCAACAATCTTTCATATTGCACTCTCACACTTTTATCCCGTAATGTTTCTACTTTAACTCTTACTTGCTTAATACTCTTGCGCTGCTTCTCCGAAAATTCCTACCTAATTCAAATACTGAGATCACTAGGAAGTGATCCGTTCCACATTCTGCTCCACGCACAGCCCTAGCATTAGCTTTACTAAACTTCTGAGTCTATCATCAAACACCACAAAATCAATCATCGTTCATGAATCACCCCTTTGCCATGCATACTTTTGAATATCTTTGTGCTTAAACCATGTGTTTCGACACAAATAAACCTTATTTAAACAAAGTGTGAAAATTGTTAACTGCTTTACGCGGGTCAATAGCGCAAGCAGGATTGTTAAATATATAATATGAGGGGGAGCCCTAATATGAGAGCTTTTATGGGGATGAGAGAGTATAGTTAAATATAAGAGAGCTCACTGGTCAAGAGCATTCACCCTACATCTGATTAACTAGCATGAGTTGGGTTATTCCGTTTTGTGTTATAAATTCTCCGGCTGCAAAAACGCACCTATGGACCGTTAGCCTATTCTGACCTTTAAACATACTAGTTGTGCAACCATGGTGAAGCTATGGGGGCTAAAGCCCCCCACCCACCCACCCACCCACCCAGATACATTTATTTTTATTTTTTAAACTTAGCTACATTAAATATTTTAGGAGTAGCTAGTGACAACCCACCTTGTAAAACAAATCACTGAAGGAACACGTAAATAGCGTGCCTACTGAAATTCACAGAAAAAAAGTTACGGAAGTTGTGTCCAACCAGATTGGTTGAACGACACAGTCATGGTGATAGATCAGTTGATGCTCCCTGTTGCAGAAGTTTAAAAAGAATTCAAAACATGGGATGGTGCAGATACGTCATCGCCTGTTAGCCTGTTAGGAGCGGCCATTCATCAAACAGAATTCATAGTATCAATGTTGTCGCCAGGAAAACTTCTCAGCTATACTCTTACCCTCAGCAAGAAACTACAAACCAGTGATGTAGAAATGGAATATGGTGTTGCCCATGCCAATAGTTTAAGGATTATCTTGATAAGTTATAAGATTAGTGCTGAAGAAAACTTTAATAAAGTATCTTGACAGTACAAGAAAGACGGCAGAAGATTTAGGACCACTACAAGCATGCAATCTTAAAGGTGCAATGTTTTAGCCGAAAGTGAGGAAGAATAAAGCCGTAGAGCTGTTTACTTAACATAGATTTATACCCCTCAAACACAATTTCAAACAAATTTTTGAAACATCAAAACATGTTTAAAAAAAATTAGGAAAATACTGCGCAGTTTGTAAAATTGGGCGAATATATGGTGTATTTGTTCGCGTGCTCGCCGGTGTGGGTGTGTAAAACATATAACCCTCAACGTTTTAAAAAATATGAGAAGCAGTAATCAAGTGATCACAGAAAGCGTGTAGGGGACTGAGTAAAATAATTGATCTAAATATGTATATATGTTTATGCATTCATATATTTCAAAATACTTTACCAAAGTTATAACAATGTATTTTAGTACCTGAAATAAAAGAAAGGGAATTTTAATGAGCATGTCCCAAGCATTTATTTTATTTGTTAAACGCCAAACATTGCTAGAAATTATATTTTATAGTTTACATATTTCGCCTTAGTAATAAAAAATTAGGTTTATCTAAGATCAACGTATTGTGTTAGCTTATAAAAACATTTAACATGTTAAGTCGTATTTGTGTTCCATGGGACCTTTGGTATGTGCAATATATGCAACTACCAAAACCAAACAAATCTTTGGGTAAAAAAGATGTCCTCAAGAGAAATGTATGGGTTTATCAAGTTTTGTCGTATCCACTTTTAAAATAATATTAATAGAAATATTTAAACACATAACCTCTTCGTTTATATGCCTTCTGAATCATATTTATATTAAAATTTTAGAACATGACCTATGCAAATTCTTAATATACAATATTATTAGCATATCATATAATAATTATACTAAGGTTCCTGTAATTTTATTGAATAATTTTCATTGGGTAAAATTAGATATTCTTTTAATTCAATTCTGATCAATCACTCTGTTTTAAGTGGATAGGAATACCTTTTCCACCGTGATTGATGTAGTGAGCTGCTAAGCATTATAACCGTTCATTTATTTTAATACTAACAAGACATTGGACATATTGGTATAGTTTTTTTTTGTGAATAAAATAGGATATAGTATCACTATTAAAATGTGTAGTAGTGATACATCCTATATCCACCATCTAAGAAAAATGGCAGCTTAAAACAGCATTTTTTGCAGATATCTCGTAAATTGTTCATTATATCAAAGTGTGTGTTGCAATAAATATGAAGGGGAGAGCATTGTCTACTAAACAATTTCTAATAATTTCATTTATAATCTTAGCTGTTTTCAAACTATCTCGCAGCGAAACGTTTCAATACTTTGGAGTATCCCTCCTGATTATTTTCCTATCACGCCCAGGCTGCGTTAGGTTTGGAATTGCTAGGTTTGAGGATCAATTTCCTATCATTCTCAGGTTACGTTAGGTTTGGGGATTATTTTCCTATCATTCTCAAGTTACGTTAGGTTTGGGGATTATTTTAATATTTTCTTATTGTATCCGGTTATACATAGTGTGCACCAAAAAGCAATCCTGCCGGGAGCAAAATTTACCTCGGGCAGACCCTGTTGGTTTACCTCGGTTTCGTTGTGCATGGTTGGTAGGTGGTGGTTGATATGTGACGATGACTCTTAATCCACGCTCACTTTATCACAATTTAAAACGTTAAGATGGTGGTATTATTGTTTTACTGCTTTATATAGTGAATCAGGTAAAGGTAAGGATAGCTCGCTTTACCGCGAAAAAAATAAAATTAATACAGGTACTGTATGTGCCTCTGGCGGCACGACGCGTGCACGGTAATAATTATGGGTCAGCAACTCATTTAATATCGAATATAACCAAGTTGGGGCTGAGTACGACTGATAAATGGTAGCAATGGTAGCAAAAGATCACTTTACCGCAAATGAAACCGATTCAGGAATGATGTGTTGCTACTATTATATATGTAATTATTTTTTTACGTCAAAGGTAGTAACATCAGAAAGTCTGTTTCGTTAGCTCACTAAACCGCGACGAAAATAGAGTTGAGACCAGTGTGTTTAAACTACTACTGCCTCCTCTAGTGGCACGGCTAGTAAGAGCAATTCTGTGTCGATATAATTTAACCACGACTAAAATAGAGTTGGAACCGGTGTATTAACGCTACTACTGCTACCTCTAGTGGCACGGCTGGTAAATGGTGGGAAGTATGCATTAGTAGCTCATTCCCCCAAATTGGGACCATAGAAAAGAAAATCTGTAAACTGATGTTCAGCTTCTGTACATGAATACTGGTTGATAGTTTTTTAAAGGTAAAACATTAGTTGGTTAGTTTGTTTATTAATGTATATACTTAATTGAATTAAGTTGTCAAAATGACGTGTTTATTTAAGTTTGTTTTCAATGAGTGGAAATTACGTACATTTCCGTTTACTCTGAAAGTTAGCAGTCTTCCCTTAACGGATTACATTATGGGCCTATCTTATTGCCTGAGAAATACAGAAACAATAGGGTGTAGAAATGAGAAAGTGTGGACACTTGCCGTTATATGCAATGCAAATAGCGGCGCCACGGTGGGTTCGAGAAGCTTGAGCGCTGTAATCGAACTGGCCGGGTATTGTATTCTTTCAGTACTTACCGGCATTTCGTATAATATGAGAGTTGTATTATTTTGTTTGTTATACATTCATTCTTTGCGTTTTGTGTTTGAAATCTCTGTTT
Organism: Timema cristinae; assembly: GCA_039000515.1. NCBI lineage: Eukaryota > Metazoa > Arthropoda > Insecta > Phasmatodea > Timematidae > Timema > Timema cristinae. The sequence goes on along the minus strand of JBCFYV010007393.1, from coordinate 14,040 downwards.
TTAAATTCAAGATTATTCTTTTTGTCACTTTTTAGTAATTAAGTATTTGGTCTATGCAAGTAATTTATATTCTTTAAATAGATAGTATGTGCTTCAACCATGCCGACGAGTTTCATACCGGGATGCAAATCAGGCTTTGACAAATATGCAAGTGTCAAAAAGCATTAGAGTATTTTCAACCTCCTCGAAACAAGAACGAGTTTGCAAAGTGGGAGCGGGCAATTCCAAGAAGATGCCGACTTTTTTTTGTGACTTTACATTTTTCTGAAGATTTTTTGTAAAGTGTGACGATTTTTTAATCAATTGAGAAACTTCTTAGATCAAATTCGCGTTTGAAACCCAGTTCTATTCAATATATTTTTCCTAGCTTGCCAAAGTATTTTAGTAAAAATATATAACAAAGGAATCCTCTTAAAAAACACACAAGCATCTGATTTTTGGAATACATTGTGATAAGTATGTTTAAAGGGTATTCAGGCAGAGAAGCATTTCAAGATTAATGATCTTCAAAGTCGATGAAGCTATCCACTACATTGTCAGCTGGTTCACTGTTGAGGCAGGAACATTTGAATTCCGAAGATGCTTAGGAACACTTTAATATTTTGTTTTGTCATCCACATATATTTCCACAACTTGTTTTGCATTTGAAATGAATAGCTTCATGAGAGAAGTTGTTGCTGGAGGCATGTCTGTTTGATACACAAAAATCGGATTGTTGTAATAAATTCTCCATTTGTCTTAAAAGATCTGTGACTGTAACTTATTCATTAATCATGATCTTTAAATATTTTAGCAAATTCTATGAAAGGTTTTTTTCCCCTCTTCCTTGGGTCTTCCACATTTTGTAATGTGTTGTGCCTCATCTAGCAAGGTTGAGGAAAGGCGCTTACTTAACACAGGAGGTACACTATTCCCAGTAAAGAAATGAGTAACTACTGCCGCTATGGTGATTAACGTCATCTGCTGCAAACAAACCGTGCACAATTTCGTCTCTTCCCTTCAGTTTCTGACCAAGAATCTTTTCTCTTTTTACAATCTTCTAAAATAGTTTCTTTAAACTTAGCGCTTATTATTTTATTATTTAGCACCGCGTCTTACTAACGGTTCGGGTTAAACGCTTAAGTAGGCCTACAAATTGCGCCAATGTGTTAGGAATTGGGAAGGTAGAATTTATAGGAAATGAACCCACATTTGCGTGGACGTAAAGTGGAAAATTATTTAAGAAAAACCTCCCCCAATTCACCCAACCGAGGTTCTAACCTCAATCTCCCCGTCCTCGGCAGCCTTGTTCAACACGAAGCTAGCGCGTTAGCTAACTACGCCACTGATGCGGGTATTATTTGTTCTTACAGGGATTAATTCAGATACTTTCTTAACATAAAGATATCTTGCTCGGCACAAAACAAGTAATGTTCTCTAAATGTAAATGGTGATTGCTGAGAACGTGTTACAGGAATCGACATTTTAACATTCTTCTGCATATGCAATTCAATTTCCTTTGGGTTGGTATAAATACGCCGGCTCTCTTTGTGTACAGTATTCCAGCTTCAGATCTAATAGAATAATTACGATGCGACGTTTCCTAGTTTTGTTGATAGCATCATTCACTTTTTCACCAATAACAAGCGTCTCTTCATTACCAGGTAACATACACTTCTTGCAAATCAAGAAGGTATCCATTTCAGCCAGTTACCTAAAGCCATTTTAATAATATTAGTAGCACTTCCTGTATTTACTTTCGGTTATGTTTGGTATCAGTGGAGAAGAAATTTCAAGAGGAACAATAAAGGTTGGTGATATAATTTCGCTAACTGTAAAAGGGAAGTCAGTATTTCAATTATTAATAGTGAGTGTGCCGTAATCAGACGCCATTTTGAAAAATGGCACCATTTCACAAAACATATTTTGGTATACTTTGGATATGTTATTTATGACATTTTTCAAGAGCGAATGGCGTTGGTTTCATATTTGTACTAATTATTTCCAGGTCAAACCACATATTAAGGGGCTTATAAGCCAGCCACAAAATAGAATAAGTCAAGTGTGCCGATTTTTAAAACTACAATTATAGGTAATTTTAAATTAAAATCTTCCATATTTGTAATTATTATAAAATGTTTAGAGAAATTGGTTGTTTAGTAATTGAGATTTCTTGAACTCTTACAAATCGATTCATAATAACATTCAATAATAAGCCTGAGCAGACTAGTACAAGGCTCAATTAAAAATGTATATTAACGAAGAGGGAGGGGAAACTGCAATACAGTATTCATATAATGTAAAATTAAATATTGGTACTTGTGTACTTTGTAAGTGCTGGCCTGTCATAGGTCTAACAATTACTGTTGGCCAGCATTATAATGAATAAAAGTGAAAATATTATTTTTATTATATTATACAAAATGTATATGTAAAATTGCTTGTATTACGATGGATTAAAGGAATCCTTCTTTCTGTTTTGGTATTAATAAAAATTGTTAGTTTAAAATAATGTTTTTAGTATGTTGCGCAGTAAAATAAATTTGGCCTACTAATAAGAAAGTTACAGTTAAATGCATTACGGTATTTTACATTACAATATTGTTCAATTGCCAATTCGACGTGAGCGCTTCAAGCGGCTGACCCATGAAAACTAAGTGTATGTCCACACTTTCACATTTCTATACGCTATGCTACTTGTATTAACTAAAATACGCATTTTTTGCGGCAATAAGTACTGGCTATTCCGGAACACCGCAGCAAGCGATCTTTTATATGTATGATCTTTGACGTAGGCAAAGATTTAGGTCCATATGTTTTGTTTGTTTTCATCAGTCGAATTATTATTATTATTATTATTATGTCTGACATAACAGATACTCTAAATAATTTAGACAGTTTATTGTTACAAAATGAAAGAAAAATACAAAAGAAACTCCGTCATACAGGGCAACCATATATCTCCCGATCAGGGAAGTTGATACCTGCGAAGAAGCAATCAGGTAATAACTTTTTTTATAACAATAATTAAATCCTGTCAATATCCCATGCTAGTTATTTATTGCTGGAATTAATATTTAAAACATTCAAATATTATGAATACCGTATTAAGGGAATACCATATTTTATTAATGGTACACATCCATTTAGGATGGATAAAATTGGCATGTAATTGTGAGGCCCATTATGACTTTTTGACAGCTTCTCATATTTTATTATTTTTGGCAATATGGCAAAATTTAAAACACTTTTGGCTTTCTCGGGGAACTATCTACTGCATGTTGATTGAGAACTATAATCTGACACAATATATTCAGTTTTTCAACTTAATATATATGGAGATCCATACATTTTAATTTTTAGTGGTATTGTATAAGGGAAGATTTTTCATAATTGTCATAACACCACTTTACCTTAACAATGGTTACTTTATTTTCGTTCTAAAGGATTAAATATTATTTTATACACTCCAACTTACATTTTCTTTAAAATGGTGAACTTAACACTAACAGCTGTCATGGTAGCTACAAGCAGGGGGAAAACTGTATGTCAAGGACTTAAATTTAAATTAAGGGAAAATTTGGTAGGCCTAATTTAAATATAGGTACTTGGATTAAAATAAAACTGATTCAATAATATAGGCCTACCTAAACAATCAGACAAAAGAGGTGTTTTTGTCCTTGCATGTTACAATATGGTTACCTAGAACGATAGGGTAGTATTCTAATTCATAACATTGTTGTAAAGTGACTGTTTTTATACCACATTTACACAATTGATACAAGAAATATTAACACAGGAAAAAAATAACTCATCATTTACTAAAGAAAACTAGAAAAAGGTTCTGTCAAAATAATGTCTGAAAAAAAAGTCAAGAGTTTTGTAGCAACCCTGGCATTTCATTCATTTAATAATGTATATCATAAAATTGGCTGTATATAGTATAGTTCCATTGGTTGTGTTTCTCTAATGTAGGCCCTAATTGGCAGGTTTTTATTACCTTGGAACACATGCCATATAAACTCGAATTTCAGACGCTATATTTTAAACCAATATGTAAATTTTAAAAAGGAATTAGTAACATTTTGAACCATGTTTTAAGCATTGTCTTTAAAATTAGGCCTAGGTAAGTCCTACCTATGTAGATATATATTTTATTTCCAGAAGTTTTGAGATGGGTTTAACACCTTAAAATAGTTTGAATCTCTCAGAACTTGATGTAACTGACACAAAATCTCCCCCAGAAGAAATTTATCAACCATTTATCTTGTTTATTATTGTCAAATGATCACTTTTAAAAAGAGATTTTGTCATATCAAAACATGATGGGGAAAGGGAGGTGTTTAGTATAATTTAAAAGTGCTTATCATTGTCAACTAAGTTTTACTACGACAATGCTAGATACTTGATACAATATTCAACTAAACAATGTTTTAGTGAAATTCTAAAATTCTTAAATAATAGTGACAAATGGTGGCACTGAACTCCTATGAATGCAATTAGAATTTAATGCTGGGATTATGATCAGAATAATTAGTAACACAATGTAATGTAAAGAAAAACATAGTGTGGGATCAATATTCATTTTCCAAGCAAAACATAGACAATTAATTTGGAATGTTTAAAAACAGATTCTTTACTAAAATGGAACTTGATCAGTTATATAGTATTCAAGTACTTATTACAAAATAAGCTTACTACTGGAGCTACCAAATAAAGTTTAAGAAAAGGCCAGAGTGTTATCATTTTTACAAGATGTGGACAGGCGCACTAGCCTATACTGAAGCAGGCTGCACACCATAAACACCTTGTTGACATTTCCTTCAAAGTGAATGGCAGACATAATGTAGCAGTTGGTCGTGATCGCAGCAATATATTTCTAATTTTAACTAATTCAATATTGAATAAAATAATGTAGGCCTAAATATATATACCCACCTGGAATTATAATGTTATTTTGGGCCTTTACCACAAAAAAAAAATTCTTTCATTGTATCAGTATTTAAGATAATTTAATGTGACAATAAATCACAATTTAATCTCTAATAGGCCTATCATTCAAGGTATACAGCCTTCTTTATCAAGGGGTGTTCGGATAATTTGTCCCTGAAAAAATGTTACATACAAGGGTGTTTCATCACACAAATACAAAGTGTCACAGGGACATAGAATCACAAAATCAATTTGACATATGAACATGTTGTTGCAAAATTAATTTTGTCACTGATAAAAATATGATTTATATTAATTTGTATTTATGTTTCCAAGATTAGACCTGAAAACCTAGAAAAGTCATAACACACTGTGTGACCGGGAAAAGTCCGATTTTTTAAAGCCACTTGGGTGTTCAGATATGTTTGCGGTGATTAAGACATTTTAGTGGATTCGCCTAGGATACAAACCCTGGCCTGGATTATCAACAGTGACAAAGTGTAGTAGGCAACAGGCAAGGTTGTCAATTCTGCAGCTGGCTTGCTAGTAATTTGATGCAAGGTCTCCCTCCCCCACTTGTTATTCTAAACAAAGTAAATTTTTTTTCAACCTGCTAGCTTATACAATATTGTAGCCCAGAATTAAATTGTTGCATTATTGTTTTCCTTTATTATGTCTCTTATTACTCCTTTCCTTACTATATTAAAATTAAAATGTTTCTCTGAATCCTGAATAATTTATATAGGCCTATTTGAATTATTGGTTTAATCAGATAAAAATTAATACATCATATCTTTAATTAAACAACAACAAAAACCAATATAACCCAATTTTTTTTTTAAATAACCCAGGTTTTTTTCAACCCTGATAATAGGGGAGCCACTCATCTGGAAAACCAGGAATTATGAGCATCTATAAACAACCAGAAAAAAGCTTGCATTTTCCTTTCTTTCGGGAAATTAAAAATATTAAGAGCCTTTTTCCAAAGGTGTGAATCTAGCTAAATGAATTTTCATAAATCTGACATGGCATTATATTTCCAGAAAAATCACTTTTTGACTGTCTACTTCAAGCAAAACATTTTTTATGCTAACAAATATTTTTAAAGCCAGGTGTCCAGTAAAACTGTATGCTTTAAAATTCCCTGACTTTCCAAGGTTTTCTAGAGCCAATTTATAGCATTTACAGTCGCAATATTAATAACACAATTTTTTTGAGATCGCAACTTAAAGCAATATTATTTTTAGACACATACACTTTCTGAAGTTATGTCAACTCTATTAAGGGGTTAAAGGAGTTTAGCCTAAAGCGATGGGCTATTGAGTAGTTTGATTCAAGTTAGATTTCATTTGGATCATATCGATACAATTAAAGACGGCCTTGCACCAGTAGGCCTATAGTTAAAATTGTTGCGAGACACATTCATTTTAATTTCCTCTTCCTCTAACTTCTTCAAATTCTCACACATCTGCATAACCATAACTTTGGCTAGAGACACGCAGTAGAGGGGTGGAAATGTGAAACTAAAATCACATGTTGACTTTGAGAATTAAGATTAGTACTCAACCAACTGTGTTAAGAGATTTATGGTGTATATTAACTGAAAGAAAAATGTTATTCTGACTACTATAAATAACAGTGATGTATATTTATATTGAATATATGAAAATTCCAAAATTTTGATAAAATTCTATTCTTTTTTCCCTCAACAAGCAAATTCCCTGACATTTCCTTGTTTTCAAGGTCAATGGACGCCCCTGTAGAATATCAAATTTAATATATTTTGGAAGCAGCTCTGAGCTTCATATCATTCAAGCTATAATGTAGTAGGTCTGTGCCTTTCAAGAGTATGGCTGGGCAATTTAGGGATTTTAACATCACAATATATTGTCTGCGTTAAATTGTATTCATGATATATGACAATTAAATTTTTGTGTTTTCATGGTCATGTTTGTGGTGGCACATTTACATGTCCTACTTCTTACTTTTGTTCCACACACCTTACCTTAATATCTTTGCTTCATCACTCGATACAAACTCATCCTTTCAACATGCCCAAACCCATGTAAGATGCTTCTTTCACAATTACCTATTTGATTCCCTTTCAAACCACACTCCTTCAGCACCCATTCTTTACTGACTGTTTATAGCAAAACATTTTATTGGCCAAAAATAAATAAAAATTTGCTTCAATAGAAAGAGTTTTATTTTCTTCATATGGTGATTTCAACAGTAGTTAAATATGTCATAAAAATAGTGATTGTAGATGACAAACTTTTTAAATGAAGAGAAAAAATTGTGATTAAATTCCAGGAACCCTTGACAGATATTCACCCAAATTTGTGGTCACTATATCATAAAAATTAAACTTGTATGTTTGTATTGAAGTAATATTAATCAATTTCTTTAGATACATACCCGCTTTAGAGGGTAACAATACATGTTTGAAACAGCGTGCTCAATTCTTTAGTTCACTTTTCTGTCTATCCAAAGAGCTTTTACTATTTTTACTAGATTTTGAAAATTTCCTGCGTTTTCTTGGTCTTTTCCAGACACACACAAAAAATTACCTAGTGTTTTCCCGATTCACCAGGTGTGTGGCAACCTTGGTTTGAGTGAAGAAATCTTTAATTTGCTATAAAAAATACTATCATGAAATAAAATTAATTATTTGGGAAACGATTAAAGTTTACATGGATTATTTATCATACAAATAATTAGGTTATACTAATGATTTGATTAATTTATTTTTGTTAAGATCAGGAAATAGATAGTGTTATCATTATTCTCTAGCAAATAAGCAGTCAAATAAGTGACCAAGATTATTGAAGAAAAGATATGGACACAAGATAACCAAGTATTTAAAGATTTTCCGAAATGACAAAATTATATAAGGGTTTTAAAGACCACATTAAACTGTTGATTTTTTTAAATTTCTGCATTTATTTAATGTAGAGCTTTGACAGAAGAGTTCATTTTAAAATTTAATTTGCTTGAAATGTATTTGTAAGGGAATTTTAAAATATAACAATACACAAAAATGTTTTGTGAAAAGGCTATATTATTATATTTGCTTTGTATAGTCCTTTAAAGTAGCACACTCAGAGTGTCAGCGAGTGATCAAAGATAATTTAATAAAAGATTAGAACATATTAAGGAGTAATAGAGCCATGCAAATGTGTCAAATTCATAGGCTAATTTCAAGACTAGGATCACCTTATATTCAAAATGTATATATTATTACACACTCTCAAAAATATTTTAAAATTCACAATCAGAAAATATACAGGCTTCTATACAGTGCAATATCACAGGATTTATCTTAATTATTTTATAATTCAACATCCTTTTGCTCATTTTCCAAATTTAAATATTTAATTTATTTTACCATATTTTTTCTAACTGTCTACTTAATATATTATTGGTGACCTGGTGGTCTAGGGGTAAGGTGTCAGACTTCTGTGCTGGTGGCTGAGGTTCAATCCTCGGTCCCGGCACAAATTTATCTGATTACCAAACCCTTCCTTCACCTCTGACAAGACATCTTGTGAATGTGGGGAATGCCAGGCCTCCACCGTGGTTCGGATTCCACGTTAAACTGTAGGTCCTTCATTTCATCTCACAATCACCCTACCATTGCACATAAGCGTAAGTGCGTATAACCCAAATGGGTAGTAAGACGCGGTGCTAATAATAATAATAATATATTATTTACCTCTAATATAATTTGTTATCTTTCTATTTATCCATTCCTCACTAGCACGCTAGGGCTAGCAGTGCTTTTTCAGTGGGAGCTTTTGGGCATTATAATGTGAAGTCTGTGTCAAAGGAGGGAGGGACACTGCCCCGAAAAATGTTTAGAAAATTAATTTTTTATAAAAACTCTTTGGAGTGGTCTCCACAGTGAATTGTTTTGAATTATATGTATCTAGAAGCTATTTAAAACGGTCTTCACCTGATTTTATTTTTTAATCAGAAATTGTTTGAGGCAAGGTCAGCTTTCAACTTCACATTCGAGAATATCTTGGTGGCAAATTTATTCCAAGAGGGTGGGGAGATTCTTTCCAGAGGTACAACACCTTCCCCTAACTACACCTATTGTAGGATTCTGGTATAAAGAATAATACAAATATATTTATACAATCGATCAAAAGTGACAACCAGAAATTGCACAACTAAACATACAAATATATCAAAATTGTTTTACCAGATGGAAGGAGCAGATATAAGAAAGTGTGCAATTAAGAGGGGAATGTTGGGAGAATAGAAGAATATGGGGGCATTTTACTTAATTGAGTCGGCCACAGGCTCGATGGAAACTGTTGTTATTGATGATTATGATGGTTTAGTAACTTTTATTTGTCATAAAATAATTCCTATATGAATCTAGCAATACGTGATCCCCCATTAACTAGACAAGACATGATGAATTAAATAATCAAGCTATTATAGTTGCTAATTACGGTTATAGCTGCTGTATCTTAATTTCATATTCTTTAAATTAAAAAATTAAAATGGAAATAGAAATCGAACTATGGACGCATTGTACTAAGCCAAAGGTACCAGGTTTGATTTGTGTGTCCAGGTTTCATTTTTCAATTTAAAGAATACACAAGACATGTACTAATATATATTTAGTAACTTGGCTAAGTGATTTTTTTTTTGTTATCACCATGGTTGGCATTACTAGTAACTAGACCAAAACCACTGCTTTTTTTTACTTGCAACCATGTTAGATCATGGCTTATTTGCATCAGATGAGGAAAAACAAAATCAGTGCTTGCAAATGATCTGAAAACAAAGGCAAGTAATTCTACCTTTTACTAATGAATTAATGATTCTAAATGAATATGTTTTGTAAAGTGTGTCCTGAACACACTGCCAAACTTGAATACTTGAGTAAGTATTATTAAGTATATAGGCCTACCCAAGTTTAGTACTTTAGCAAGAGTATTAGTAAGTATGTAGACCTACCCAATGCCAAGGCTATCAAGTTATGTAAGTCTTATACAAATTCATAAACCTGCCTACAGCCTTATTTATTCTTTAAATACTTTATAAATTACTTCAAGATGGGTCTTTGTTTCTGGGCCCTAGGTGAGACTTAAATGTGTACACCATTTGTATTCTGTATAATATAAATAAATTGTACCTACTCTGAGTGATGCAAAATATAAGTGTTAAAAACCAAACAAAAAAAAAAAGGAAGGAAAATAATAAAGAGATAAGTGGCAACATCCCATCCAACCAACCTTTGATTAATGTGGGCAAAATTATAATCCCTACTTCCAGGGGTGGCTCGTGAAGAAGGGCTTTGGGGTGCCACCCTCTGTGCAAAATAAAGCAAAAAAAGACACAAAACTTCATCTTCTTCCCATTTTATTGAGGAAATTAACAAAACCATAATAGTGTTAGATGTTATTTATTTAGTTAGAAATAATTAGGAGCTTATTTAATTAATATAATTATTTTTTAAACATTAAAAAAATTACAATTCGATGGACTGCCTACTGGGACCTTTGCACCCTAGGCGACTACGTAAAATTCCTTACTATCTCTTATTGAGACTTTGGCACGAGACACTATGGCTAGAAACCCTTCGTCCCCCCTCAAAAGAAATGTTAATGATAAAGCCATTAAATTATTCTGCATTCTTACCACACTTTTTTTAAAAGGTATGGATTGACAAATAATTATTCCACTTGTGATGTGTACTCGGACAAGAGTAAGAGAGTGTAGAGAACCTTCCCCAGAAAATGTCTGATAATTGGATGTCCTTAGAAACTATTTGAAGTGGTGCTTGTCTGGAAATTTGTTCAAAATGAGACTCCCCTACAAGCTGTTTGAAGTGATCCTGTATAGTTTGTTTGTTTTTTTAAATTTGAATGCCCTTATAAGTTATTTAAAGTAGTATTGGCGTAGAAATTTTCTGAAAATTAGATTTCGCAGAAGATATTTGAAGTGTTTTTCCTCCAGCAAATTTTGTGAATTTTAATGCCCTTGGAAGCTATTTAGAGTGATCCTCAAATTGATTTTTTTTTTCTTCAATTTGATGCCTCTAGATACTATTTATAGTTGTCCTTTCCTGTTACTTATTTAAAATTTAGATGCCTCTAAAAGCTATTTGGAGTCTGATGTGAGGCCATATTTTAGTTTCATATTTGAGAATATCAGAGGAGAGTGAAATACATCTAGAGAGGGAAAATTTATTCCAGGGAAGGGAGGACAATGCCCTGGGTCCACCACCAATGACTGACTGTACCTCAAAATGGCAACACTAAAACTATAATAGGATTTTTGTAAAAAAAAGTTTTTGTTTAAATATAAGCATATTTTTATTTGTAATCAATTATATTTTTACATTCAAATTCATCATCATCAACTGTTTCCGGACTGTGGCCAAGTCAGTTTAGTAAAATGCCTCCAACTTCCTCTATTCTTCCACCACTCTTCCTCCTTTAATTTCTACATATATCTCCTCTCACTTGAACATTTTATTTTATCTGTTCCTCCCATCTTTTGGCAACTTGTTTTAACATTTTTCTTCTGAATCCTCTCTTTTTCCATTCTCATTACATGCCCGTAACATCTCAGTCTTGCTTACTCTTACTATCTCATGTACTCCTACTCTTTCTGGATAAGTTCATTCCTAATCTTGTTTCTCCCCATGATGGCTAACATGCTCTTCACAAACTTCATTCCCATAGCCTCCACTTTCCTAGTCTCTCTTACATTCAATGTCCATGTTTCTGCTATATATGTGACAATGGGTACAAAGTACGGCCTGTACAACACTTTCTTACACTTCAAGGGGTCTTCCCTTCTCCATAGCAAGTCTCTTATGCACTTGTAGTACAACTCTCCCTGCTGTACTCTCCTTATTAAATCCTCTCTACTGCCATCTTTCTCCTAAATCACGCTTCCACTTTCTCAGCTCTACTCCATCCATCCCTATAGATTTATTAGGCCTTATCCTTTTCCTTGTCATTGCCTACACTTCACATTTTTCCATATTCAATTTCATTTCACACTCTTTCACTTCCTTATTCCTTTCTTGTAGTTGTTGCTGTACTTCCTCTTCCTTCTCCCCCCATATCATCAAGTTATCAGCAAACATCATGACCATTTCCATTACCATTACAAATAGTAATGGTGAAAGGGCACTCCCCTGCTTCACTCCATTTTTAAATTGAAGCTACTCTGTCCTTCCACTCTCCATCTTAACACAACCCCAGTTATCCTCATAAACGCTTTTCATTCTCATTACAACTCCTCTTTTCACTTCGACATCCTCCATCGCTTTCCAAACTTTATTTCTATCCACGTTATCATATACCATTACCAAGTCTTTCCCATATTCATACCTTCTTCCATCAGCTGCCATAGGGCAAAGACAGTCTATTGAAGACCTCTGTTCCATGCTGTTCCTCTCCCCTTCCTTTCATTTTATTTCTTATTCTCTTTTCCAGTATTTTGTTATATATTTTTGTACTGTAAAATTATTTTACCATCATAGTAATGTTGTAACAATAATTGCTATAGTTTTGTTTAATCACTGCATCTTACTACCTGTTCATTTAAATTACACATACATGAAAATTTACCCTAATCAGATGGGTATGATTAAGGGAAAGGGAGAGGTAATCTATCTGTGTTTGTGTGGAAGAAGAATGGGAAACTAATTAGGAAAAAATACCTTTAGTTGCCCCAACCGGGTTTCCCAAACCCAGATCTCATCAGAAGACATCTTTAATGTGTGTGATTTATATTTTCATTCTTAATTCCCCTTGTTTTAATTGGCAGACCCAATCATGCATTTAGTTATGTTTTGTTCATGTTATCATAAACAATGTCAATGTAATAGTTTTAGTTTTTGGCGCTAACACATATTTTAGCTTGAATTTTAAAGTTGTATTAGGTATTCCAAGGGTGTAGTTTTTTTAGCGTAAATGCCCTCAAAATATGTTATTAGTTTCAGGTTACAGTATACTGCTCACTAAACTGAGTGATATCAGTTAGGGTTGCTTCCCAGCTTAATTAACAGTTAAAATTGGTGAGGAGTTGGTAGGCATATTTTTTCACTTAAACTGCATCAAACAGTTCCCAAAAAAGTGGTCAATAATTTTTGCAGCCCATTTTGTCCATATACAAAGTTAAATTACTGCATGTATTACTATGTAGTATCTGCTTTACAGAACTTTAACTGTGATGTCAAGGTGTTATCTTTAAATAAAAATGTTATAGAATATAAAAAATTAATAAACATTTGCTAGATCATATGTTATGACAGGCATATCGAAGTCATGTTTTTTAATCTAAAATAAGATTTTTGTTTATAGTAAAATTTACCTTTAATTACATTTGATCATATGAAACTTAAAAAATTATAAATATAAGTAAAATATTTTTATTTTTCAGATCTTCTATGTAACTGCCCCCAACACTGTGATGAAAAAGTACCTAATGACGCACGCTTAAAGTTGTTTTATCAATTCTACAAAGGGCAGATCAAATAAAGCAAAATGACTTTTAAAATGCCCCAAAATAGAGATTAAGGCAGTTCACGGCGTTCAATAGAAATGAAGAACCCCAAAAAAATACAACGTCGAGTGAGTTGCAAATAAAAGTTCCTGTACTAACCCGCAAGGACCCACCCAAATTCAACCCGGTAAACATGCATTACTTAAAAAATTTGGGGAAAGGGTAACTAAAATTAAACATTTCATCAAGAAAATATTTCATGGCAGGCTAAGGGTGTTGAACATCAACGAGTTTATTAATGGAGTGTACATTTGACAGCATCATTATAGTCAGGATGTTCCAGAAACAAAAAGTCAAGGTTTTTAATATCAGTCTGAAAGTTGTCTGGATTTAGTTACAAAAAAAGAATGTTTTTTCTAGATTTTAGTTGTATTTTTATGGAAACTATAATTTAAATTTGAATTTTTATTTTTTTTTATTTTTTTTTTAAGTTCATCGAAATTGTATGGAAACAAAATACAAGATTTTAAAATACCGAATCAAAACATAAAACCTTTTGGTAAAATCTAGCACCAAGTCAACACTCATCAAACCCTAAATTACCCAAAAAAATACAATTTAAGCCGGAAAAATTGCCATTTACGATGA